>JBAMNC010001257.1:0-174364 GCA_037902135.1 Cetoscarus ocellatus
TTTTACTGTGATGCCTGGTGACCACAGTTTGTATGTCAGTGTGATTAGACTTTGCTTCACTGTTCAATAGTAGGTGTGGAGGAAGAATAAGAATAAGCTCTCGTTGTTTCGGTTTGTACAATAAGTAATTTCATTAAAAAGACAAAAGGAAAGGAGTGCTACCTGGACTCAACAGAGTTAGCTTGAGGTGCTCTTTGGAATGGGATTCAAAGAGTCATTCAAGCAAAAAGAAAAGACACCAAGGCACTCTCTTTATACTATTAAAATGCCTTTATTTTAGCGGCATGGTCATGTAGACCTTCTAAAAAACTTTGACGCGTTTCGGCATCAAGCCTTCATCAGGAAGTCATGCCTATTGCAGCCCAGCATCTGTTTGCATGACTTCCTGATGAAGGCTTGATGCCGAAACGCGTCGAAGTTTTTTAGAGGGTCTACATGACCATGCCGCTAAAATAAAGGCATTTTAATAGTATAAAGAGAGTGCCTTGGAGTCTTTTCTTTTTGCTTCAAGTAATTTCATTAATCAGTGTGCTACAAAATCCAGTCGTGTGCGTGCAGCATGCATCCTCTGCGGTCAGATCGACCGTCTCTTACCCGGATACAGCAGTGCTATTTTATGATTGGCTGATATGTCAAGCTCCCATTTAGCTCTGCGATGCTCAGAGCGTCTTGCTTCTCGTTCCAAAGCACATATAGCTGTGTTACTGGATGGGATCTACATAATAAATTTTAATGCGTGAGAAATACCAGGTGTGGCGTGTGAGAGAGCGAAAAGGTTCAAATGCATGTGTCACACGCTGAATGTGAGCCCTGGAAACTTCATAACGAGGCGTACTTGGGCAGAAACTGTGAAACAGATATCCGGTTGGTATTTCAAAATAAAGGCGTATCTTACAGATAATGATGTTGATCGATGTTTTGAGTTTTCATCGATTTGATTCAATCGTTGCTTAATCAATCGATGGATCGATCCAGATCGATGGATCATTACAATCCTGTTCTTTTCCCCTCCCTTATCTTAACAGGGCTCTGCCCATCGAGATCTGAATGTGCCCAAGGGCTGACCGATTTTAGGAAAAGATCTAATTGTGATTTCTCTGGCAGATATTGCAATTTTTATTCCATTTACAATTTTCTTCAAGTTAAGCTTCAGTGCAATATTCACTATGTTTACAGTGTAGACCACAGTAAGGATGCTGCATTTTTTTCATCCAAACTTTACAGCCCCAGAAATTTTATTTAGTTGTCTTTAAACATAAATCAGATTAGAATCTACAGATAAAATAAGATATTGCGAGAATCAACAGATGTGTGCACATACATAGGTATAAATGTATATGTATGTGTATACATATGTGCAGATATGTGGGTGTATATGAATATAAATTTGCAAGTGCTAGATACTTATGAGGACCTAGGCCTTATATATTGTTGTTGTTTGGCTGTCCCACTGATTTTGCCTATCAGACTGTTTAGTGTAGTAGCTGTTAGTTATATTTCCAATCTCTACCTGCTGCCAAATGATAAGATAACCATGTCTCTGAACCCTTTTTAATTTAATTTATTATTTTTTAACATATGAATAGAGGCCTCCCAGTATGTCAGTGCTTTCTTTGTTATCAATTTATACATCCCTTTTCTAAAGTGTAAAAATTTACTTCTAAATATATTAGATGCATAATACATATATAAAAATACGTATGTATAAAAAAGGAGGATGAGGAGAAAAGGGTGCTAAGTAAGGCTGAACGATATTAGGAAAAGATCTGATTGTGATTTTTCTGGCAGACATTACAATTTCAGTTTGATTCACGATTTTCTTCAAATCAAGCTTCAGTAAAATATTCACTATGTTTACAGTATAGACAACAGTAAAGAAATCAATGATCAAAGCACATAACACAGTATTCATCATCTAATATTGATGATAAATAATCTGTTTTCATTATTTAAGGGACACCCCAACTAGGGGTGCATGATATTATCGGTTTGATGTTGGTATCAGCCTATATCAGTCAATATCAGGCGAGAAGCAGTGTGTTAAATTTGCAGTGGTATCGGTTTAGCTTGCCTTTTTCTTCTTCAATAATCAACGAGTCAGGACGGTGACATATTGGTTAATGATATTTTGTCCCACTCCTACTGTATGCCATTTATCTGGAGGGGTCAGAGGTCATTTTTCCTGTCTATCTGCAGATTAACACGTAAAGGAACTCCTCCATTTCAGTGACACAGTGACTCCTGCAGTCTGATTCACAGCCTGCACACCTCCTCAGAGTTTATTGTTGAAATTACTGCCAAGCAGAGTGTTGGTGCTCTGGGCCTCCAGGGCCATATGCCCCTGTGACAGGGATACTAATGATGACCCGGACAGAAATGACACAGGCAGCTGCTGCCACAGCTGTAGACGGCTCCTCCAGGTCCTAGTGCCACGGAGTATCTCTGCTCCTGTATCCAGCGGGCCTCATCGCTCTGATCAGGTCACAGCGAGGCTGGAGGATGTCACAAAGATTCATCTTACAGTTTAACACCAAAGACACGTGCTGACAACACACAGAAGAATGTCTGCGCTGCACAATTGTGTTGGAAGCTGCCGTTTCAGAGTCTGTCAATTAACAATTAGAAGAATCAGTGGAATGGAAACATCTACTCAGGCTTCACTCTGCTTAAAGGGCTCTCTCTGGGGAAAACCACGTTGTTAGCAGATGTAGAAACAGCTTCTGATCTACCAGACATTAGTCATGCATACATTAAAATATGTTTATTTAAAGGGGTAAAACTCCCTTTCAATTTAACACAATTTGTCCATGCAGATTCCGGTACAGACAATAGAATGCAACCAGAAAGCACTTAGAGAGCGAAAACCTTCACCAAGTTAGGTTACATATTGCTGTTACATCTGGAAGCAATAGGATGAAAGATACTATCTGTTCTAAATCGGTATCGGCCAATATCAGCCTGAAAAGTTAGGTATCCTATCAGCCAATACTGACATTTTTGCAGATGTTTACAGCCTTTATATCTGCCACACATATCGGCCATATATTGGCTGTAATATCAGCAAATTACACAAATGTATAATATTGATGCACCTTCTTAACACTGCATCCGTACATTGAAAAATCAAGGATTTCATTTTTGCCAGAGTTAAATGCTGATTTTCTTGTTTCACATCTGTTCCTTGCAAAAAAATACTGTAACACTGAAAGAAGAAAGTCTATTTTTGTTCAGTATAGAATTTGTGCTCTTGACCAGAAATATCGGTATCAGTATCGGCGATAATGAGTTAAGAAATATTGGCATATCAGATATCGGCAAAAATCCAATATCGTGGATCCCTTATAAGCAATAGTTCCATGATAAAGTTACCATCACAATATGATTCTTTGACCCAGAAAACCCACACCTAGCACTGAGAATCATGTTGATGTCATTATTAGTTAGGCAGTTATTGAGCAAAAACAATTGTACGCTAATGGTGGTTATCTGGATCATCAACAAAACCTAATCATTTTTACGTTGGGCCATTACCAACATCTCCTGAAAATTTCAGCAAAATCCGAGCAGTAGTTTCTGCATAATTTTGCTAACAAACAAACAAACAAACGCGGGCAAAAACGTAACCTCCTTGGGGATAATAAAAAGTAAAAAAACAAGCCTCTGTGCTTAGACTGATTCATAAAACCAGCAAAGAGCATGCATGAGAACAAAACACTGTCTTTAGAGCTGCTGGGTCATTGCTCTGATGTTCCTTCCTGCCATGCAAACTACTGATCAGTTAACATGGGTGAAGCAATGCGTGGAAATTGCAAAAGCAGCCTGAGAGACGAAAAACCCTGTTCTGCTGAGTCTGTCAATCGCTGTTTTGGAAATGTTGTGCAGCTTCAGGTCATTTTGTTTGTAGATTAAATCACTCCTCTGAGCATCCCCTACATCATATTACACGCATGTAACGACAACCTGAACATTCTTAATGGATGTGTTTGGTGCTGTGAGGATAAAGTATGACTGCAAAGCAATCACATATCTACATCAAGAGTCAGTGATGTAAATAAGTCTGCTATGGAAGACAGTCTATCTCAAGGCTAATTTAAGGTCATCTTTTAGGGCTTGATGATATAATACATTCAAGATTCTAGAATATTTTGTTTTGAACAAAGTGAAACACATCTTAGACCACAAGACAATGCGAATTTTGTATTGCTCGCTTATTTTGCCTTATTTTAGTTATTGTGTTGAAATTTGGGGGAATACGTACACAACTAATATCAAGCCATTGTTTATTTTACAGAAAAGAGCGGTGGAATTATAAATAAAGTGGAGGCAAGGGGACACACCAACGACCTTTTTATCAAGTCAGGATTAATTAAACTTAAAGACATTGTCGAGTCACAGACTTTATTAGTTATGTTCAAGGTAAAAGGCAGAACATTGCCAGAAAATAAACAACATCTTTTTGCTTTTATTAAAGAAAATAAGGACCATAGAAGGAAATTTGATTTTAAACATCCATTCGCACGTACTACTCTAAAACAAATGTGTATTTCAGTGTGTGGTGTCAAATTATGGAATTCTTTAACAGTTGATTTAAAAGTCTGTACCAATATTCATCAGTTCAAGAGACTGTATAAAGACAAAATGATAAGAAAATATGAAATTAAATATGAAAAATATCAAAAATATGTATTGTAAAGTTTGAATGTATGAGTTAACAGAAACAGATTGAACTTTTGTGTGAAATGCAGTCACCTTTATTTAGGCTACCTGGTAGAGCATCTCAGTTACAATACCAGAACTGACAACAAACAGTGAACCTGCTCTACAAGAATATATCAATTCATAAAGAGAGGAGCTCTGATTGGATTGCTCCACAACTTATCCCACCACCACCAAGCCACACAACCAAAGTAGCTGTGATTGGATGTATTCCTAACTTGTCCCTATTTTCTACATGACTACATTAGGTCTGATTGGATTAAGTCTCCGTCAAACATTTTAGTCTAGTTTTTATTTGTTGATGAAAATGTCAGTTAATTTAGTTTGAGGTCGTTGTCCTGTTGCATAACCCAAGTGAGCTTGTGCTTGAGGTCACGAACTGATGGCTGAACGTTCTCCTTCAGGATTTTCTGGTAGACAGCAGAATTCATGGTTTCATCAATCACAGCAAGTCGTTCAGGTCCTGAAGCAGCAAAGCAGCCCCAGACCATCATAGTACCACCACCATGTCTGACTGTTGCTATGATGTTCTTTTTATCAAATGCTGTGTTGTTTTTACACCAGATGTAACGGGACGCACACCTTCAACAAAGTTCAATTTTTGTCTCACCAGTTCACAGAATATTTTTCCAAAAGTCTTGGGGATCATCAAGATGTTTTTTGGTAAATGTGAGACGAGCCTTTGTGATCTTTTTGGTCAGTAGTGGTTGTTGCCTTGGAGCTCTCCCATGATGCCATTTTTTCTCAGTCTCTTTCTTATTGTTGAGTCATGAACTCTGACCTTAACTGAGGCAGGTGAGGCCTGCAGTTCTTCAGATGTTGTTCTGGTTTCTTTTTGACCTCCTGGACGAGTCGTCGTTGTGCTCTTGGTGTAACTTTGGTAGGTCGACCACTCCTGAGAAGGTTCACCACTGTTCCCAGTTTTCTCCATTTGTGGATAATGGCTCTGACCGTGGTTCACTGGAGTCCTAAAGCCTTAGAAATGACTTTGTAATAGACTGATAGATTTCAATCACTTTGTTTCTCATTTGTTCTTGAATTTCTTTGGATCGTGGCATGTTGTGTTTCTTTTCGAGATCTTGCAGCCTACTTCACTGTCAGACAGGTTCTGTTTAAGTGATTTCTTAATTCAACAGGTCTGGCAGTAATCAGGTCTGAGTGTGGTCAGTGAAACTGAACTCAGCTTTCAAAAAAATGTGGTTAATCACAGTTAACTCATGATTTAACAAGGGAGGCAATTACTTTTTCACATAGGGTCCTGTAGGTTTGGAGAGCCTTTTTCCCTTAATAAATAAAATCATCATTTAAAAACTGTATTTTGTATTTACTCAGGTTATCTTTGTCTCATGTTAAAATTTGTGTGATGATCTGAAACATTTGAGTGTGACAAATATGCAAAAAAGTAAGAAATCAGGAAGGGGGCAAATACTTTTTCATAGCACTGTAAACAAGCAGGGCCTATGTCAGGACCAGAACACAATGTACCACTAACTTTTGCTAAACAACCAGTGTTGCCTGATTTTTCTACTGAAATAAGCAACCAAGTCAATAAAAACAAGCCCAAAACAAGCAACCTCCAGCTATTTTCTTTTTCTAAGGTGATGTGTTACATTTTTTTAAAAGAGGAATCTACATAAAATGTGTTTTGATTTTCATCTACATCACATTCAAATTTCACAGTGACATTTTTTCCTATTTGGCTCTTAATTTAATTATTCAACATCCTTTTGTGTGGAGGTGGAACATCTTGTTCTTCATACAGAAGTGAGAGGGGCTACTATTATTTATAACTCTGTTATCGCTGAAAAATCTACATAACCTTGATTTTTGTAACCAAACAGACATAGTCAGGCTTTTATCTAAGTTTTATGTTGATCCTCTACAGCTTTATCACACTGAAAACAGTTATAGCTACATTAGAAATAAATTTAATTCTGGCTATAAGGATTTCATTTAGGTGGAGACACCATTTTCCCCTCTCTTTTTAGAGTAAAATTTACATTTGTGTTTGTGGGACAAAATAGTTAGTGTAACTTCTGAATTGAGTTTATATTGGTAGTAGAGTGAGCATCAGATCCCTCCCAAATGAGCAACTGCACTTTTGGCACAAGTAAAAAAAAACTGCAACCCTTAACTGCCAATATTTACCAGAAACTTTTCCAAAAAAAGAAGCCCAAAGTCGCTTATAATAAACACCTGGCTACTATGAAAACAATATTGACACACCAAAGCAGGCATGAATGCTTTGAAAGGTGAACAACACTACAGGGCAGGTATTGGTGCAAAGGTAAGGACCAGGTTTTAGCTTTTTTATGTCTGAAAAACAAAAATTGGAAAAACTAAAGTGTCAACAGGAGCTGACTCTTCCACAAAGAGGAGCTGGCTCTTTGAACGGCCATGTTGGGGCGAGCAGAACATTAATGTAGGACAGTGACAAATTTATATCAAAAGTCTGTTATGTAAACCAGCTCCAGACTTGCAAATATGCCCAACATGAAAGAAGAGGCTATTTGATGATGTGCCATAAAATGTCAGCCATACTGCCTCTTCTGTTAACTATGATCATATAACTTAAACATGTAACTAAACATGTTAATACATCACAGAAAAGACTGATGTCTGAGCTGAAAGAGGCCAGCAGCAGATAAATTATCTGACCTAATTACTCCCCACATCAAGGACAATATTTCAGGCTGAATAAGTGGATGAAGGTCAAGCTAATTCACTGTTTTGCCATCAGATATGATCACAGATGCGTGTGTTTGATAGTGCATGTGTTTGTGTATAAGTGTGTCAGAGATAATGGAGAGAAATATCAGAGCCAGAACACACACACTTTCTAATGTGTGACTTCCTGATAGCGATTCATAAGCAGCAACTGGTGAAGGGCTGAGAAATAAAGTGATCTTAAAGGGAAATGCCAACATTTTTTTTGTTTCTATATCTTGCCTCACTCCCGAGTCCATGACAAGCAGATAGACACCATTCTTTAGACTGTGCCTCCAGTAACAAGGAAGAGACGGGCAGAGCTCGCCCACCATTAACTAGCTTAGCTCAAACACTGGGAGTCAATGGGTAGTGTTAGCCTGCCTCTGCCCACGGTCATTAGATAAACTCTTCAGCAACTCTAAACAGTCCTGTGTGCCATTTTCTGAATGTCCAAATGCCTAAATAGCATGTCAAAATCTTTGGATAGATAGATAGATAGATAGATAGATAGATAGATAGATAGATAGATAGATGGTTTCAGGAAAAAGAAGTAAGCAACATATACACACAAAAAGGAGACTAGGGATCTAAACTAAATATAATATACCTATATTCAATAAATAAGGCAATAGGAGTCCTCTATTGACAGAAGCAAAAGCACTTGGTATAAACAAGGTAGAGTGACCTGAGTTTAAATAAATATTAACCTTAGTATAAAGCTACTGATTTCTCAACAAAGAGAGTTAATGTACAAGTGTAGCTGCTTTAGCAATGTGTAGTATAAAACAGTAATGATTACACTCAAGGCTAAAGTCACAGGGGTCAAAGTGCAGCTTTTACCATCATAAGTGAACAGTCAGAGAGGAACTACTCTGCTTGACAGCTGTTGTACAGACGTATGGCTTTGGAAAGGAGGGATCTCCTGTGTCAGTCCTTCTGACAGAGGAGCTGCATCAGTCTGTCAGAGAAGGTCCTAAATTCAATATCGGCTGATACCAATACTTAACTTTATAGGCCAATATCAGCCTATACTGATATCAAACCAATAATACCGCACATTCTTAAAATTTATTTATCTACTTATTTATTTGCTTGACAAATGCTTGGTTTGAGAAACTGTGTAGAGCCGGTTTGGGATAGGACCCAATGTGATACCTCTCCATGAGGCCCAACATTTTCTGGCAGCACCCCTGGATATTGGTAAAGACTATAATGAGTTTGGAAATATCAGCAAAAATCAAAATTTTTGCATCCCTTATTTAGCACTTTTTTAAAATGTCTTTTTCAATTCATCTGTCATCTACACTGCAAATCATTTTCTGGGTCAGGGTCGCAGGGAGCTGGAGCCTATCCCAGCTGACATTGGGCGGGAGGTGAACTAGTTGTCAGCCAATCGCAGGGCCACAAAGAGAGACAAACATTCACGATCACACCCAAACCATAGGGCAATCTGGAGTCACCAAACAACCTAATGAGTAAGTTTTTGGTTTGTGGGGGAAGCCGGAGTGCCTGGAGAGAACCTACACATGCACAGGGAGAACCAGCAACCTTCTCACTGTGAGGCATATGCACTACCTGCTGCACTACCTGCTGCGCTACCATGATGCCCTAAAAGGATCTAGTTTACTCCAGTAAGTGTTCTGAAGTAGGGCTGAACGATTTCAGGAAAAGATCTAATGGCCATTTTTCTGGCAGATATTGTGATTTCAATTCGATTCATGATTTTCTTCAAATCAAGCCTCACTGCAATACTCACTATGTTTACAGTATAGACAACAGTCAGGAAATCAATGATCAAAAGCACATAACACAATATTCATCCTCTAAAATTGATGACAAATAATCTGTTTTCATTATTTAAGGGATACTCCAACTTCTACTCCCAAACAGAGGCTTTGTGTTGTTGACCTGCTTACCAGCACTTTTGTGGTGGAGATGTGATGTTTGCGAACGAGTCGACTCTTTTGAACAGCTCTTTTAAGAGAACAATGAGAACAAAATCGCAGTTGTGAGCGAACAGCTCATTTTCGAGCCATTCTTAAATGCAAACTGCCTCAAAATTTGTAAAATAGTATGTGTAAAATAGTTGACACAACAGATCCTGGGTCATCACATGATCACATTGTCTGAAATTGTGATTAAGATCCAAAAATGATAAATCTTTCAGCCCTATTCTGAGGGGCCTCTTTTTTATATGAATATTATTTCATGAGCGCCGGTCCAATTTTCCCCTTCCAGCTGAATGCCAGCCAAGTTCCAGCCAATTACAAGCTGCTGGGAGTCCTCCAAACCTTTCTCAGGGTATGCCTAAATTCAACCATCACTGTGCCATAAAAGTAAGTGCAATAATGTAATGTAATGTAATAATGTAATAATGCCTCTGTTCTGGCACGTGCACTACCTGCTGCACCACCGCGCTGTCCTTAATGGGTTACTGTTACCTGTAAATTGAGAACAGCAGCATCCATCCTCAGGTAAACACAACAGAAGCACGAGGATCTCCTTTACCCACACACACATACCTACAGTGTAAACAGTCACAGTGGCTGTTGTTTTAACGGTCATACTGATGATCACTCCTACAGGTATGCATGTTACCTGTATTATTAAAGCACAAGTCAGGTCTCTGAACATCTGAATCACCTTTACCTGTTTTGGTTCTTCCTGTGGTGAGGAGCAGATGGGCTGTATGTTCCTGCAGATGTGGAGGAGGGTCGGAGCGGAGCCTCGTTATTCGCTTTTAAATAACACCGACCAAAAGCATGAAGTTTCCTCTCCAGACTAAACCCTCGGCATCTCCTCGTCCCTTCCTTCCTCGGCGGGGGGATGACGGAGAGGTGGAGCAGGTGGGCTCGTTCGCAGCGACGCTACATCTCCCAACACAAACGTCTCCCTCCGTTTAAAGACACAGGCAGCAGCGTCCTGCCCCGTGTCCTTCAAATGTCGAGCAGACGTCCTGGAGCAGCCGCGCAGCCCGACAGCGCTTCCGTAAACCCGCAGCTCCTGCTGCTGGTCACAGCCTGACTCAGGAGCTCCCACAGCCGCAGCAGGTACGAGCTGCAGCGACGCCTACAAACATGGCGGCCGTCCGTGAGGTCGACATGTCAGTTACACGCTCGCGCTCACTTATCGATGATAGTTTCCATGGAAACAGCCCTAAACACCGACCGTTCGCCGGAGCGAGTGCGCGAGCCGACTAACCGCTTATCAGCGTCAGCTTTGAGGTGCCGCTCAGTCTGTGGTGACGCACCACCGCCGCCTGGTGGCCGGTGTGGAGAATGGCGTTAACTTAAACACTGATTATCAGGGTTTAATCAGAATAACAAGGGTTAAAATAACCATTTATTTAAAAATGTAAACAAACAATCTGAGCTACCAAAACTAGTGCAGGATAATCGGGGGGCTAAGGGTGGGGCATCTAAATATTATAGTTTTATGAGAAAATGTCATCCACCTAAACTTGAAGCTCTTAAGAGAACATGGGAGGTGGATTTAGGGGGAGGAAATTACTCAGTCCTGGTATAAGATATCAAGAGAGACACAGACCTGCTTAATCATGTAGGCTATAAAATTATACACAGAATGTATTGGACCCCCAGTAAGATGCCAAGGCTAAAGCTCTGTGATTCAGAGTTATGCTGGATATGTGAGAGGTGCGAGGGAACACTTGGACACATGCTGTATGAGTGTGAAATGACGCAGAGCCTTTGGAAAAAGATCATTTTATTTAACAAAGTACTTGAGACAGGTGTGTCTCAGAGCCCTGCCTGATGCATTCTGGGTTTGATAACAAATGAAATGGGGCTGTCCTATTAACAGACGCAATGGTGTAAGCTGGTCCTCACAACAGGGTGCAGGATGGTTCTTAGACACTGGAAATCCAAAAATGTCTTCACATTCAATGAATGGTTGGAGGAAATGACTAAAACAGCCAACTATGAATGGTTGACTTTTAGGTTAAACAAACGAGAGGAGGTGTTTTTGAAATTATGGGGTCCCTACTTGAATTACTTGGGAGATGAGTAATGGGAGAAATATAACAGATTGATTTTAATGTGAACAATTAATTATTTTATTGTAATAAGGGCTTGGTTGTGAAATAAAATAAAGTGGGGTGGTGACTGTGTTTCAAGTTATTTCAGTGACCATTGTGGCTTTTTCTTTCTTTAACGGAAGGACACCAACAATTTTGTCCACATATATCTATGTTTATATACATATATATATATATATATATATATACATATATATATATATATATATATATATATATATATATATATATATATATACACACATATAGATATATCGATATATAGATATATACAAAACCCAAAACCAGTGAAGTTGGCACGTTGTGTAAATCGTAAATAAAAACAGAATACAATGATTTGCAAATCCTTTTCAACTTATATTCAATTGAATACACTGCAAAGACAAGATATTTAATGTTTGAACTGAGAAACTTTATTTTCTTTTGCAAATAATCATCAACTTAGAATTTCATGGCAGCAACACATTGCAAAAAAGTTGGCACAGGGGCATTTTTACCACTGTGTTACATCGCCTTTCCTTTTAACAACACTCAGTAAACGTTTGGGAACTGAGGAGACCAATTTTTGAAGCTTTTCAGGTGGAATTCTTTCCCATTCTTGCTTGATGTACAGCTTAAGTTGTTCAACAGTCCGGGGTCTCCGTTGTTGTATTTTACGCTTCATAATGCGCCACACATTTTCAATGGGGGACAGGTCTGGACTACAGGCAGGCCAGTCTAGTACCCGCACTCTTTTACTACGAAGCCACGCTGTTGTAACACGTGCAGACTGTGGCTTGGCATTGTCTTGCTGAAATAAGCAGGGGCGTCCATGAAAAGGACGTTGCTTGGATGGCAACATATGTTGCTCCAAGACCTGTATGTACCTTTCAGCATTAATGGTGCCTTCACAGATGTGTAAGTTACCCATGCCTTGGGCACTAATACACCCCCATACCATCACAGATGCTGGCTTTTGAACTTTGCGCCTATAACAGTCCGGCTGGTTCTTTTCCTCTTTGGTCCGGAGGACACGACGACCACACTTTCCAAAAACAATTTGAAATGTGGACTCGTCAGACCACAGAACACTTTTCCACTTTGCATCAGTCCATCTTAGATGAGCTCGGGCCCAGCGAAGCCGGCGGCGTTTCTGGGTGTTGTTGATAAATGGCTTTCGCTTTGCATAGTAGAGTTTTAACTTGCACTTACAGATGTAGCGACGAACTGTAGTTACTGACAGTGGTTATCTGAAGTGTTCCTGAGCCCATGTGGTGATATCCTTTACACAGTGATGCCGGTTTTTGACGCAGTACCACCTGAGGGATCGAAGGTCACAGGTATTCAATGTTGGTTTTCGGCCTTGCCGCTTACGTGCAGTAATTCCTCCAGATTCTCTGAACCTTATGATGATATTACGGACCATAGATGATGAAATCCCTAAATTCCTTGCAATAGCTCGTTGAGAAATGTTGTTCTTAAACTGTTCGACAATTTGCTCACACATTTGTTCACAAAGTGGTGACCCTCGCCCCATCCTTGTTTGTGAATGACTGACCATTTCAGGGAAGCTGCTTTTATACCCAATCATGGCACCCACCTGTTCTCAATTAGCCTGTTCACTTGTGGGATGTTCCAAATAAGTGTTTGATGAGCATTCCTCAACTTTCTCAGTCTTTTTTGCCACTTGTGCCAGCTTTTTTGAAACATGTTGCAGGCATCAAATTCAAAATGAGCTAATATTTGCAAAAAATAACACAGTTTACCAGTTCGAACGTTAAGTATCTTGTCTTTGCTGTGTATTCAATTGAATATAGGTTGAAAGGGATTTGCAAATCATTGTATTCTGTTTTTATTTACGATTTACACAACGTGCCAACTTCACTGGTTTTGGGTTTTGTAGATAGATTTTGGTATGAAGCGGCAAATAGTATACACAAAGAAAACCAACTTCCAGTTGTACTTAAGGTATGTGTTTGACATATGGCAACACCCTTGCTCTGCAGACGGATACTCTTGAATGAATGCAGTTGGGACATCTGTTAATAAAAATAGAAACACATTACAATGATTTGCAAACCCAATTGACTGATATGTAATTGAATACACTATAAGGATAAAATATTCAATGTTTAAACCGATAAACTTTATTGCTTTTTTGCAAATATTTAGTCATTTTGAATTTGATGCCTTCAGCATGCTCCAAAAAAGTTGGGACAGGGCCATGTTCACCACTGTGTTACATCACCTTTCCTTCTCAATCAATCAATCTAGCAATATTTATTTGTATTGTGCTAATTCATAACAGGTGTTATCACAAGGCACTTTACAATAGAGCTGGCTGAAGTCAAACTCTTCATTTTATAGATCCAAATATGTACAGATATAAAATATAAATATACACATACATACATCCAGAGATGTCTATTCAGACAGAGGCAAAGGGACTGAAAATAAAAAATAAGGCTTGTGACAAACTCATGAATGTCCAAAACAAAAATCTATCCTCATCATATTTGTCTCTGCTGAATAAAGATTTATCCCACATTAGTCCCTCGAGATGTGCCATCTTGTTTTCAAGAGGGTCCTCATGTCTATGTGATTGTAAAGGTATTTATAATGGCAGTATAATTAATAAAAACCATAGATAGAAAGGTCATTATAATGTTAACATAAACATCTGTAACAAGTATTTATTGAAGAGGACTGATATTAATCAAGCATCTAGTTGAACTGCCATTAAATTGGGTTTAACTGGTCAACACTCAATAAGCAATTGTGAACTGAGGACACTGATTGTTGAAGTTTGGTAGGTTGAAATTCTTATACACTCTTAACTTCAGTTGCTCATCTTGAATGGGAGACAGGTCTGGACTCCAGCAGGTCAGTCTGGTGAATGTTTCTTGGTATTGTCTTGCTGAGATAAGCAGGGACGTCCCTACAGAAAGATGTCTCTTGGATGGCAGCATATGTTGCCCCAAAAGCTGTAGTACCTTTCAGCATTAATGGTGCCTTCTCAGATGTGCAGGTTACCCATGCCATGGGCACTAACACCCCCCCATACCATCACAGATGCTGTCTTTTGACCTTTGCTCTGATAACAGTCTGGGTGGTCTTTTTCCTCTTTAGCCCGGAGGACACCACGTCCATGATGTCCAAAAACAGTCTGAAATGTGGACTCAGACCACAGCAGACTTTTCCACTTTGCCTCAGTCCATCTCAGATGAGCTTGGGCCCAGAGAAGTCAGCGGTGTTTCTGGGTGTTGTTGATATTTGTCTTTGTCCTTGCATGGTAGAGTTTGATCTTGACCTTTACAGAATGATGATGTAGCCTGCCTGAGGGATTGCGGGTCACAAGCATTCAGTGTTGGTTTTCTGCCTTGGCCCTTACATTACATTCAGCGATTTCTCCTGATTTTCAGAATCTTTCTGATGATATCATGGACAGTAGATGATGAAATCCACTAAATTTTTTACAATTTAACGTTGAGAAAAGTTCTTAATCAGTTATTGTTCTGAAAGAAGTTCCCCCATCCTTGCTTGTGAGTGACTAAGCCTTTCAGTGATTCTCCTTTTATGCCCAATCTTGACACTCACCTGTTTCCAGTTAACCTGTTCACCTGTGGACTGTTTCAAACTTCTGAGCATTCCTCAACTTTTCCAGTCTTTTGTTGCCCCTGTCCCAGCTTTTTTGGAACATATTGCAGGCCTCAAATTCAACATGAGGGAATATTTGCAAATGAACAATGAAGTTTTTTAGTTTGAAGATGAAATGTCTTATTTTGTAGTGCTGTTGGTTGAATATATGACAAACAGGATTTGCAAATCATTGTATTCTGTTTTTATTTACTGTTTAAACAACAAAACTGTCTCGAGACTCCCTCATGGTGCCTCATGACGCCCCTGAGGGTCCTGACTCATGTTGAGAATCACTGCAATAAAGAACTTTGCATAAATAAAGAAAGGTGTTTGTTTGTATTTTGTTTGGTAGGTTAGTGTGTAGTCTTTATAAATAAGGTTCACAGGTCAGAGGAAGTTCAGCATTGGCAGCTCAGTGAATGAAAATGTTTTGTAGTCTTGCGGTGCGAGCTCAGAGAGTCTGGTAAATCTTCCAGAACTGTAGGAGGCTGAAGAGCTGATTCACAGTTTGATTCGGTCATTCAGAGATTTGTTTCAAAGACTGAAAGGACTACTGTGTGTCACTTTGTGTGGGCTGAGTTTCAGTCAGTAAAGCCTCAGTGTTGATTATTTGTTTTTCATCCTTTCTACATGCTGATGATGTTAATTCCCTTCTGCTTCTTCTGTAAGTGAATCTAGTTTAATTCAGTGTACAGTTTCATTCTTTCTTAATTTCCACCAGTGTTATCCATTCTGAGGTTCTTCTCCAAAAAATGAGGAAAAATATTAGAGATACAGATTTCAGATTTTAAACTTCAAAACAGCAATCGTGAAAATCAAACAATATTGACAACTGAATACTTTTCACACAATAATAGAAGTCCTGGATACTGTAATTTGGGTGACTGGGTAAATGGACTTGAGCTTATATAGCGCTTTTCTAGTCTTTCTGAATGCCCACAACACCTTTACACTGCACATCACATTTAACCATTCAAACATTCAGATTCAAATGGCTTTATTGGCGTGAGTTGGCCGCTATTGCCAAAGCAATTCATAAAAAAAGTAACAAAAATAATGGCAATACTACTATGACTACTACTACTAATAATAATAATAATAATAGGAATAACAAATAAAATAATACTGATAAAATAACAATAATAACAAGAATAAAGTTCAAAATACAAGGGAAAAATTAGTTATAATGCTAAAAATAGTAATATTGTGAAATTAAGAAAGTGAAGATTTAAAAAAAAAGATGTTTAAATATTAAAAAAAATGTGACCTTTGTGCTGTGTTGTGTGTTTTATTCATGTATTCATTGCATTCACTCACTGATGGTTAAAATTTCTGTGTAAGTTGTCCATCAGTTTTGAGTACCACATCCTTTTATACCCAATTGCATGCCACTGATGCAGCAGTCGGATCAATACAGGGTTTGGTGTCTTGCCCAAGGACACATTGGCATGTGGCAGCTGGAGCTGGGATGGAACCTGCAATTTTCGGATTACTGGTAGAGCAAATTACCAGACTAAGCCACCAATGCCCCAATTTCTCATTCTAAATCACCGGAAATTGCAGGCCAGTGTCTAAACTTGCACACTGGAAAACTTTAGCAACTAAAAGGTCCCTTAAAGAATCAATGTTGTTTGATTTTAATGTTGTTATAAGGGGCAGAAGAACATGACACCTTTTACTAAACTCGGTTCACAGAGACATGCTCCATCTCTCTTTAAAGAAAATGCCAGTTTCAATGCTCTGTTTTGACTTCCTGCTGTTTATGATGTCATAACTATACAGCCTCCACCTACATGTGTGTTTTCTCCTCGTCACAGGCAGACACCATGACCATAACCCCTCCCCATCGTCTTATCAGACATTATTAGCGCAGGGCTCATTATCACGGCCTCTGGGTATATACTTCTAGTCCACATTTTAGTTTATTGAAGTATTATTTAGGTATGCTTTTATGAACTAAAAAAATACTATTTTTTGCTATTTTACTAGTTTACTTGTTGTTATACTTTACTTGCAAGTTTGTTTAGCATATTACTTGTGGCATACTACTTATACACTTGAAATATACTTAAATTTAACTCATACTGTATGCATACTAGACTTCAATGTATTTACAAAATCACAATACAGAATGTTGAGAACAAGTTTGATATATTTAACATTTTAAAACATACCATACGGCGTATACCTACTTAAATCATTAAAGATGTGCAGTATTAAAGTACAAGTCTAAGTTTTTAGGGCCCTAATTTCCTGGTGCAGCGCAGGGTGGCACAGGGTGGCGCAGGGTGGCGCAGGGTGGCGGAGCCTGGCTCATCTCGCATAGTGGTTATTTCGTGCACCGCCGTGCACAGCCAATTGCAAGTTTCGTGCATTGCGCAGTCGGGTGCAGCGCACGAAACTTGCAAAATGCCCTGGACACACCCTGTTGGCGCAGCGCAGGCGCAGCGCAGGCACAGTGCAGGCGCAACGCAGGGCAAGTGTGCCACGCCTGCGCCTGGTTAACGAAATTAGAGCCCTTAGTGTTAATGCACTTAGTCTTAGACTTTTCTTTATACTTTTCAGTATGAGCCAAGTATACTTCACTACAGTATTCTTAAGTAAGCCTATAAAAAGTGTAGTTTATAAAAAGTAAACTTTAAGTATACTGCCTCAGTTTTGGTATTAAATAAATTTACTCGTACACTTGAATAAATTTTGCTAAGGGACAGTATCAGTAGTCTGATTTGAGTTCATTTTTGATAAATTTGCCCCACATTAATTCTTCCCCTTTTATTTTTATTATCTTCTTAAATCTTTCCTGATTATTTAAAACCAAACAGACTGTGGCATCATCCCTCTACAGCTGAGTATGAGGCTCCTCCAGCTCGCTTATGTCCTTCTAAAGTGATCTGTCTTTCCCTCATAACGTTTGTGAGGATTATTCACGGATTGAATATCAGATCTGAGGGATTATCGTGAATCTTGATGGGGATCTCCCTGATATCCAATCAGCGCCCTCCCCTTCCTCCGTCCCCTCCTCCTCCCTCTCCTCTCCTCCGGGTGAGAAATCTGACGTGGCAGGACATCCGGACGTGACATAAACTCCACATCATCCTTACGGCGCAGACACCCCTCACTCACTGTAGTCCTGGTCCCGGAGCAGACCGGAGCGTGTCCTGGTGCTGGTCGGATCCAGGAGGCGGGATGTGGCTGATCGTGTTGGCCGGATTTCTTCACTGCGCCTCGGCCTACGAGGTGGACCTGGGGAAGCTGGAGGGGCTGGCGAGAGCGCGGGTGGAGGTACGTCCATCATTTTGGTCTCACTCTCGGGTCAGGTTCTGGTTTGGGGTGGATGTCTGGAGTCTCATGTTGGAGACGGTTTTGTTCGTCTTATATGACCGAGCAAAGCGCATGCGTGACATGACGTATGTAACCTTGATGGATCTCCACTTTGACAGGAAAACCGTCTGATATGAGAGAGGGTTGAAAATCCAGATCTGATTTTAAACTTCGATACAATAGGGGAGACCGGGGATGATTGTAACACTGCTTCAGCCCCTGTACCTCCCCTCAGTTTTGGGTCCAGAGTGCTCAAAGTTTTATGTGATTTACCATAGAGCTGGGCAAATAATGGAGTTTCAACGTTAATTACGATTATTGCCTCTTACAAAACCTGAATAATTAACATTAAACATTATTGTGCTGGTTTGAATCCCATGTTGGCCCCTCTGTGTGGAGTTTGCATGTTCTCCTGTTCGTGCGTGGGTTCTCTCCCAGCACTTCATCTTCGTCCCACAGACCATAAACATGCCCTTAAGTATGAGTGTGAGCATATGTTGCTAATTAGCTCAGGCTATGAATGCTGTTCTCAGGCATTTTCTTGCTTCATACTGTCCCTATACAAATAAACATTAAATAAATGATAAAATAAATGTCTGTCTCAGTATGTGGCCCTGCGATTGGCTGGTGACTGGTTCAGGATGTACAGTATAAATAGGATAAGCACTCTAGATAATGCATGGATGGGTGACATGATCCACATGTTTCCCCTTTTCATATTTTAATATCTTTATGTATTCAATTGGTTTACACGTTTCCATTAATTAGGCATGCAAGATACTGGATATTCGATATGCCGATACTTTCTAGCGCATTTTTACCAGTTCCTATATTTTAATCAAGAGCAGAGAGTCTCTAATTTACAAGAGTGACTCGTTGCTTTTGATGTGAGACTCTATTTATACAGGAAAAGATGTAAAATAAGAAAATCAACATTTTACTCTTGAAAAATGAACAACTTGCTTTTTTAATGCACCAATGCAGTGATAATGAGGTGAAGCATTATGGTACATGAGGAACAAACTTCCAGAGGATCTGAGATGAGCAAAAAAATCTAAAAACTCATTTATTCAGTCTGGTTTTTATGTAGAACTTTATCAGTTTAATGAATACTATTATTTATGTATGTGTGAGTATCAGTTTTTACTTTACTTCATTGTTACATTCAAGTTTTCCTGTCTAATAGAAGCAAATAATTAAAATATTTTAATCATTTGCTTATATTTCTTATCATGATGATACAGTTATCTTTTTACACTAAATCATTTTAAATTTTCTTCTAATCTTTTTAGCATGTTTTTTGTGTAGTTTTTAATTCTGTCTGATGATTCCTGGTTTTAGTCTTTTGCATGTTCTCTTGTCTCTTAATCCTATTGACATCCAATTTACTAATCATAACAATTACAGTGGAATAACATTGAATAGATGGATCTCTGCAGGGTATTTATATATACAGTATATATCTTTTGTTTACAATTTTTCTACAATTTGAATGAAATGTGCCATAAAGAAAAAGTTTGATTGATTGATTTGTTTATTTGGACGATTGCCTGTTCTATTGTAAAGCGGCACAAATAAAGATTGATTGACTGATTGGTTTCCATAATTAGATTCGCTGCTCTTAAAATATTATATGTTTGTTCATAAACAGTCTGTATTTCCTCTACTCCAAGAATTAATGCAGCATCTATCATTAACTTGAGCCGTACTCCTAAAAACAACATTATTTCAGTCGATTATTTCTCCTCTTTAATACCAGTCATTATTGAGTTTTGTATCATCTGAAAGGCTGAGTCACCTTTACAACGAGCTACAACATCATGTGGAGTCATGTCTCTTCCTGTTGATTTACGAGAGGAGTGATGAAATATATCTAACATGACCTGCTTTCAGACATCATATTTATAGTTTTCTGCAGCTGGTCCAGTCAGTTTTATTCATCGCTCTGTTTTCTTACTTTATTTAATCTGCATTTTTGCAGCTATCCTGATCCACCCACAGATCTGCTGATGTGATTATGGGAGACATAGATAATAAAACAACGGTGTTATACTCGTGTTAGTTATGAACTATAAAGCTAAAGAGTTTGAACAGTCACTCAGACTTTGCCAAAGAGCAGACTGGAGATCTCACTCTTGCACAAAAGCACCTGTAACTCTGCCCGTCCTTTAATGAGAAACCCAGCCCTTTTCCCTCAGGCTGTCACCAAACCAGCGTCCTGCCAACACCAGCAAAGAAAAGCAGGTTATCTGCTCTCATTGTTGTCCGTCACACCTGCTCACTCAATACACGACGCTCCAGTTTCTAAGAAATGGTGTCAGGGCTCTCCCCAGAGGGCTGGATCTGTGCTATTTGAGGGAGTCCAGACTGCAGGAGTCACAGAGAATTAACTCATGCTGTTTGAACACATGCACAAAACCGCTGAACATTGCTGCAGGAGGAGACATAAATGGCAATTTTTGTACTTAACTATCAGATGAGAGCTCTTCTTTGTGTCAGGATGTACTAATGTGTGAATACAGAGCAGGGAAATATCAGAAAAACCCACCACTGTGAGTTGTAGGGGAATCAATGATGTGGACAAATACCAACTCCAATGAAGTTGGGTTGTTGTTTAAGACGTAAATTAAAATAAAACATATTGACAAGCAAATCATTTTTTACCTATATTCAGTCAACCACCCTACAGAGACAAGATATTTAATGCTCAAACTGATAAACTTTGTTTGTTTTTGCAAATATTCACCCATGTTGAATGTGATGCCCGCAGCACATTCCAAAAAATCTGGGACGGGCATGTTCACCTCTGGTTACATCACCTGTCCTTTAACAACACTCAATAAGCATGTGTGAACTGAGGACTCTGTTGAAGCTTTGTAGGTGAATTCTTTCTCATTCTTGCTTGATGTTCGGCTTCAGTGGCTCCACAGTCTGGGGTCTTTGTTGTCATATTTTGTGCTTCATCATGCTCCATACATTTTCAATGGAGACAGGTGTGGACATGTGCAGGTTACCCATGCCATGGGCACTAACACCCCCCCATACCATCACAGATGCTGTCTTTTGACATTTGCTCTGATAATAGTCTGGATGGTCCTTTTCCTCTTTAGCCTGGAGGACACCACGTCCATGATGTCCAAAAACAGTCTGAAATGTGGACTCAGACCACAGCAGATTTTTCCACTTTGCCTCAGTCCATCTCAGATGAGCTCGGCCCAGAGAAGCCGGCAGTGTTTCTGGGTGTTGTTGATATTTGGCTTTGTCTTTGCATGGTAGAGTTTTAACTTCACTTGTTGATTTAGCGATGAACCGTGATAATAGTTAAATGTTCCAAACCGTGTTTTTTTGAGTGTTCCTCAAATTTCCCAGTCTTTTGTTGCCCCTGTCCCAGCTTTTTTGGAAAGTGTTGCAGGCATCAAATTCAAAATGAATGAATATTTGCACAAAAAAAAACAAAGTGTATCAGTTTCAACATTAAATATCTTGTCTTTATAGTGCTTTCAGTTGAATATAGGTTTTTATTTATGTTTTACGCAATTTCCCAACTTCATTGGAATTGAGGTTTGTAATTGAGTCCTAATTTATCTCCCAGCTCTACTAAAGATTATAAAAATAACAGAAGTCGTTCTGTGAAAGCATGTGGTACAGAATAATATCAAAGGATGATAATGTTGATAAATTTTGGTCCATTTTTTTAAGAAGATGGACAAAATTGTGACTTAAATTAAAGAATCACAACTGATATTATACACAAAAGTTTAGGAGTGGTTAATTTTTAAAAGAAAAAATATTATGGGTGGGCTCTCATTGGGACATTTTTATGGAAGAACTGGTCTGATTGAAGACTTTAGCACTCTGTAAAGATCAGTCTTTCTGTTAGCCTGCATTATCATCACAGTAACAGAGACTTTAAAACAAGATTCACCTAAACATATCTACCAGACTGGAAACTGAAGTGCATGTATGGAAAAAGCTTTACTGAAGTGTGGCCAAAGGGGAATGTAAGTCAGAACTTTAAGCAGTATTAAAGAAAAGCTTGCAGACATCCCTCCGAAGCAGAAATGTCAGGTATTTCCGTGTAAATCGGAGTCTTATTTTGAGAGCAGCCTGTGACCCTGTCCCTTCTGCTGTGTTTGTGTCGTTGCAGTCGTGTGGTGGATGACAGCTGAACAGGCTCAGAGAGGTGAGAGATCCAGCACACAAAACACTCAGAGCAAGATAACGTGATATACTGGAGAATAATCCCTGCTGGAAGCTTTCACTCGCTGTGTCACATTAATGTTTCATGTCTTAGATTTCAGATAATCCTGCACAGATGTGTCAGTGAACGCAGCATGAGCCCAAAAACATTCACCCTCTCTTCTGTCCGCAGGTCAAAAACTTCGTAACCAAAGACATTCCTCTCTAGTATCCTTTAAGATCAAGAAAAAGGCTCCTGCTTCTTAAAAACACTCACCAGCCATTTTATTAAAGGGATACACCAACGTTTTTTTTGTTGACCTACTTATAAGCACTTCTGCGGTGGTTTGCTCAGCGCCCTGCGGTTTAGTTTCTTATGTATTTCTTTCAAAAAGTGCTAATATTAGTCTAAAAATAGATAACGTAACATAACATGGTTCAAAATACGAGTCACAACAAGCACACAGGGCCGTTTAGAGTTACTGAAGAGTTGATGAATGTAAGCAGAGGCAGGCTAACACTACCCATTGACTCGCAGTGTTTGAGCTAAGCTAATTAGCGGTGGGCAAGCTCTTCCCATCTTTTCCTAGTCACTGCAAATGGTGTCTATCTGCTTGTCGTAGACTCAGGAGTGAGAAAACTGTAAAAGTAAAAAAAAAGATTGAAAATAAAATTAGACGCTTATTTTCAATGTGTATTCTTGAATTCTTTAAAAAATAAAATCAATAAATTGATGTTAAAATAAAGTTTCTTTCAGTTAAGATATACCTTTGATTCAGCTATATAATTATTTTAATAAAATATTTTATTTGAATTTTTTACTCTGAAATATATTTTTACATGTGATGTGTTTTTTTTTCAGTTGCAGGAGTAATATTTTTTAGATTCAAGTCTTATCTTTTTTGTCTTAGATTCCTTTTTTTTCACTTTCAGATCTTATTTTGTCAGATTGAAACTTTTGGCCGTGTTTTGGCGTGGGGGGCGTGGCCTCGACTGAGAAGGGCGTGGGATTGTGAGTGACAGCAGAGCGAAGCATCCTCAAATGATGTTACCTTCAGGAAACGTGGGCACTTTGATAGATATGACTCAACACTTTCTCTACACTGTGTTCTCTTGATACCTGTAAATACTGTTCAACCTGCAGGCACACGGGACAGAAATGCTCTTTATAGATAAGGTGTAGTGGAAACTATCATAAATATCATAATACTGCGCAACTTTTGAAATGAAGGGTCATCCACAAAGACCTGCAACTGAAAAAATGACACATCACATATTTCAGAGTAAAAAATGAAAATAAAATATTTCATTAAAACAACTACAGAGCAGAATTTAAAGTATACTTAAACTGAAAAAACATTGAAATTTCAGTTTCAAATTTTATTTTTTTAATCTTTTTTATTTTTCAAATTACAACACTTTTGGCCTGGATTTAGCTCCATATACATGTCAAACTGCACTGAGTTGCTGCCATTTAAATGGATGATTAGCTATGTGCATTAATGAGCAGCTGAACAGGTATATGTTGGTTCATGCATGTCACACTGTAGATTCTCCAGTATTTCCCTCTCTAGAGCGATCCTTGACCTTCGACCTCAGTCACAACCTGGTTATGAAGCACATACCTGGGGCCGATCCTGAGCTTGTTCTTCTGAACCACTACCACGAAGAGCTGGATGTGAGTCTTTGCTTTAATGATCATTTTAATTTCTGTGCATGATATTATCAATGAGTAAGATGTAATATAAGACATTTTAAAGAAAAGGAAGAGGGAGTGAAGTAATACTGATGTAAAATCATCTCATTTGGAATGGAATATAAGTAAGGAAGGAGATAAACCTCTAAATATGTATATCTATATGTTTATGAGCTGCGTCTAGGTTTTTATGTGTATGTTTTTTTCTTTTTTTAATTTATGTTTGCTTGTTTTTGTACCACCTCTATTGTGGTCTGTTCTTTGTGTTGTCAGTTTTGTCTTCTGTCTTGTTGTTATTGATGCAAAAAACAATAAAAAAAAACATTAAATAACAAAAAATAAGACATTTAAATGATAGTAGGAGCTTTATGTGTTGTTATTTCTCAATATAGGGGCCGTCCACATGGAGATAAATTCAGTCGTATCTGCACAAGTATCATTAATGGTGTGAGTGAAAGATGCTCTGAAAAGTGTTTGAGGGAGAAACCAAAGGGCACGAAGCATATTGAGCTTTGCTGACAGACTCTGTGTTTAAGTAAAGAAACAGAGTAAAGGGAGGATCATCAGAGGACGAGGAGGATGCTTAATTGTCCAAATATACCTGAGGATGTTGGGGACATTCAGTGCAGGTTGATGTCAACGCTCCCTTTAATCCAAAAAGGGCAGACTTGATAAGTGCACCAACATGACGCCTTGTACAAACATGCCCTTTAAACTTAATTTAAGTCAAATATGTTTGACTCGGCGCTATCACTTTGTTCTCAAGTCTTACACAAACAGAAAAGAGGCCTCATTAATTTAATAATCCTTGTTGGGTTTGTTTGTTTAATGCATAATTAATCCTAAATGTCAGTGTGATCGTCTTCATGTGGAGTCTCCAGTGGTCTTCTGACTGCAGTAAGCTGCTGCAGAGACTGATCATCATGCACACTGTCAAAGTCAAGTCCTAACCGGTGATGAGTTTGGCCTTTATCAGAGTCAGTCAGTAAACGTCTCAGGGTCAGGGAAAACTTCATGGTCCTCGAAATTTGTCTTGGCATGGTGCTACGTAACTGCTTCACAGGGCAGAGAAGATAAAATAAAGAATACAATCACATAAAAACACAGACATGGACGACTAAAACAGGACTAAAAACAGGAAATACAATGACTAAACAGGGACATACAGAGACATTAGACAATTTAAAGTGCCAAGTGCTTGTGTTGATTGCGTGTTGCTCTATTGCATTGGTTTTTTGCATTGTTCAACAGGTTAACAGAAGCTGGAATGATTTTTTTAGACGCTTTATTTTTAGTGAGAAAAACCATCTTACATGTGAATGATGACACATTCAGACTGTTTAGATGTGTAGAAAGGTGTTCTTGTCAAAGTAATAGACATGTTTTTAAATTGAATTACTACGTCTCATTTACAAAAACAGAGCTTTCCAAAGAAGTTGTTGCCCACCAGGGTATAAAAAGATGAAGTATTTGGAGGAGGTGGACTTGGAGCAGACAAACATTTTTTTATTGCTGAGGTTGTTTGATACATTTGTTATATTTTTATTTTTATAGTTTACACTTAACCCATCATTTGTCATTTTTCAATAGACCTGGAGCATTTTGACAGTGAGATTAATGCAAATGACAACATGTAATTTCCTTCATTTATTTATTTATCCTTTACTCTGACCCTTATATAAAAGCATGTACAGTAGATGTAAATGTCAATTTCTTCACACATTTTCTGGATTTTCATTTCAATACTATATATACACAAAAGTGCAACATGCATATCCTGCTCTTTTAAATAAATAAAAGTTTTTCAGGCATTAAAGCCTGAAAAGAAACCTAAAAATATCCCATTATGCTTAAATTTAGCAACACAACCTGGCACACCAGATGGATAGTTCAGTATATTTCTCCAGTCCATCTGGAAAAGAGCCAAAGAAAGTGTTTGGAGAGGGCAGAACCTTTTAAAAGCATATCTAGCAGATGATTGGTCAATCGTTCCGTCAATCAACTCAATTACAGGCCAATCAGATCATGTAGGAGGCGGATGCTACAGGGCTACAGAAGGTGAGCCACTTCCTGAATCAAACTCTAGTCAAAACATGTCAGAAGTGGAGCAAAAATGTCCTTTTATGGAGAAATTTGTCGTGATATTTGTTTTTCATTTAATAAAGAAATGTGATTCAGATCTGATAAAACTGCTGCTGAAGCTGTTAGCATCTATGCTAATCTCTCTTCCTGCTCCAAAGGACTCTGGTTGGCCATCCCGCTTGGGGCCACTCACAATCGTTATAGACTGGGGCTTGGCAGGATGGATCAGCCTGATTACAGACATTGAATCAGGCTGATCCAGCTGCTGTGCAAGCTTAGGGGAATTTTTAAGTGTGAGGTCCTCAGTGATAAAAGTTTGGACCCCCCTGATCTAAAAGTTCTCCTAAAGGCTCAATGCTTGTTCCAAACTGCACATTGTAGATGAAAATCTCTGTGTCCAGACTGCACCACATTAATCCCAATATTCCCAATTACTGCATCAAATGTATGGAAGAAGTTGGTACCCTGCTGCTTTGCAAGTGGAGCCGTCAAAAACTGCAGGTATTCTGGAAAGAGGTTCTTGACTTAATCTCTAAATTGATGGAAAGGATTGTTCCAGTTGAAGCTAAGATATGTTTGTTGCTCATATACCCTGAGGATTTTCCAGCAACTGTAAAGGAACGTAAACTAATTAATTTTTGTTTGTTACAAGCTAAATCGCCTTAAAGTGGAAGGAGATTCAGGGGCCTACTGCTGGATTACAGATTTGTCATCCTATTAGGCACTGGAAAAACTGACTTACATGGCAAGAGGAGAGGTTGAGGACTTTTACAAGATGTGGTCTTCTTCCCTAAACTTCATGAGCAACCTAAACATAGAAAACACATAGAACTGGACAAGGACTGTTGCAGCCACCTTTATGACCTTATAGTTAGTTCCATGGCTAGAGTATTAGGACTGTGAAGTAGAAATAGAGATGAAGAGGGTGGCCAAATTATGGACTTATGATGCATTGGATTGATGTGTCTGTGTGTATTTTAACATTCTTTGAAATATGCTCAATATCCTATGCACATACTGATTTTATTAATAATTTATTTTATTTACCGTAGATCTTATTGAGGGTGGGTTAACCCTTTGACTTCCAAACTAAGAAAATGCATTTGAACAAATTATTTGTTGGTAAAACTGTGTTCCTTCCTCTTCATTTAGCAACAATTCAGGTTTTATTTTTCAAATTACCCAATCAGGAAGCAGCTATGTTGGTCAACCTGCTGGTTGGCTTGCCTGTTAAGGGTTATCCTGGGCATGAATAGATTTCTTTCATTTCTGCTATATTTTTGTTTTTTTAAATATGAGAACATCATAGAGAGCAAAATTTAGATATTTAGCGGTTGACCCAGTTTTCTGAGGGATCATAGATAATTTTTATATCATCAGTTTATTTCCTCAACTATATTATGATTGTTAGAGAATCGGGAAGTATGTGAAAAGAATTTTTTTTACTCCAATGTATGTTCTTTCTGTTAGATTTCTGATGAGCAATGATTTGATTCCGATTTTTCTAGTTTTCAAACAATTATATTCATGCACAGCAGCGCCACCCATTGGACAGAAACTGGTATTACAAACACTACTAAGAGAGGCGAATAAGGGAAAACTAACAAAGATAGACTTTTAAAATTTTAAATACAGTAGTAAGGCAGCAAAAAGTCAACCGCACGGTTACAATGCCAGTCAAAGGGTAAAAAGGGTCTTTGTTGTTTTTGAGTGTTATTTGTGTTGTTGAGTTTAAGAATGTATGTTTATTAAAATGGAAAATTAATGAACAAATAGTGAAAAATAAAATCTCTGTGTCCTCTTCAGCGGATCCCTCTGTCTGACATGACCTGCTCTGAGATCAACAAGCTTCTGGAGGATCTCGGTTTCTACAAGAAGGCTCACGCTGACGCCGAGGTCCCCGAGGAGCACCGCTTCGATCCTGCCAAAAGCAGCCCGTTCAAGGACGAGCCGGCCGCAGAGGGCAAATCCCCCGAGGCAGAGGGCGAGCACATCGATCTATAACCAATCAGAGATCGATCACCATCAGAGAAAAGTCTCACAGAACCACTCGGTCCTGAAGCTGCTGCGGGAGCTGCTGGTCCCTGCACACTATGGCACAGATGTTAGTTTATGAATGAGAGCAGCAGGTCCCGGAGCAGCTCTGAGACGACGACAGAATCTCAGCATCAGCAGAAGACCTTCAAAAGGTCCACGTCTGAATTTGCACATCTCCTGTTTGCTGTTTCTTCTTCAGTTAACAGCATTAACAACCAAGCAGCCACTTTGTGATTGCTTTTCTACTCCCCACTCAGAGACTGGAAGTGTGAGTGTTGTTCTGTGTGTCTTTCTGACCCAGCTCCATCTCTCTGTGTGTCTGAATGTGTCCGACCTGCCGTGAAACTGAATGAAGCCTCAGGTTTAAAACCGTCTGAGCGGCCTGAGGCTGATGCTACGAGTTTGCACAGGAAGGACTGAAGCACACAGGAGGAGTCGAGTCAAAGGGTTGGTGAATGTGGGAAATAATGAAATAAACATTTTAAAATATCTGCTTTTTCTTTGTGTGTGTTTAATATTCGTCACCTCATGATTAATTTTGACAGCACTATTTAATTTAGTTTTATAGTCTTTTGCCTGAAATATCTTTTAGTTTCAGTCATAATTTACTCATCTAAATTGTTTTAATGTTAGTCTAGTTTTAGTCGATGAAATCTGCTGTAAATTTAGTCGACTAAAATACGAAGTGTAAAGGGTAAGTCATTTTTTTATGTTTCCTTGAATTTCTGAAGTCATGTTTTACATTTGGATAAAATCAAACATCTAATAACCCTTTACTGAATGCTAGAAAAGTCTGAATGTATAAATGACCAGAAATTGAACTTTTGTGTGAAATGCAGTCACCTTTATTTAGGCTACCTGGCAGAGCATCTCAGTTACAATACCAGAACTGACAACAAACAGTGAACCTGCTCTACATGAATATATCAATTCATAAAGAGAGGAGCTCTGATTGGATCGCTCCACAACTTATCCCACCACCACCAAGCTAAGGCAGCTGTGATTGGATATATTCCTAACTTGTCCCTACTTTCTACATGACCAAATTAGGTCTGATTGGATTAAGTCTCTGTCAAACATTTTAGTCTAGCTTTTATTTGTTGATGAAAATGTCAGTTAATTTAGTTTTAGTTTTTGTCCATGTGCACTTATTTTTATTAGTTACTGTCTAGTTTTTGTAAGGGAAAAAAAGTTTGTTCATTAAAACTAAAAATAAAAAATGCCTTACACTTTACACTTCATATTTTAGTCGACTAAATTTACAGCAGATTTCATCGACTAAAATGTTGTGAAATTTCCTCAACTAAAACTAGACTAAAATTAAAACAATTAAGATGACTTAATTATGACTGAAGATAAAAGATATTTTAGCCATATGACTGTTATTAAAACTAAATTAAAAAGTGCTGTCAACATGAACACAGCAGCAGAGAGACGCGTTAATGAAGTGAAGACAAGTCCCCGTCTTTAAACCTCCAAGAGGAAGTGTGTGTGAGTGAGTTTTCCTGGTGTGATGATGCAGTTTCACTTCAATAATTCACACAGACTCATTCGTTTCTCAGATGGTTTTAATTCTCATTCACATGACCTGTGGTGCACAGAAACATGAACGTGTTGAAGCTCTTATTTACAGCACTCGCTGCTTCGTGGGAAGTTTGGTTTCTCAGTCTGCAGCGGTGAAATGATCCTCAAATCGTTTCTCTAATTCTAATGAAACTGAACTTTGTAGTTATAATTAGGCTCTGAGTCCATCAGACTTTAAACATCTTTTTTTTAAAGGAACCTAAACTTTACAAGCAGAATAAAAATCTTCATTTAAAAACTCTCCTCATCTTCACGTCCTAAAATATACAAGTTTATCCTCACGCTCCTCTACTCTCCTCACATGAACATCGTGGTGGCTTCAGCTCACAGACACACTTTAAACTTTAAGAAGTATCATATACACTAACGACAACAACGACATACAAAATCTTATATTAAAAATACTCAAGCATAAATAGAGAGCTCTCTAACGGAGCGCTGTGAGAGTGTTTGGCAGGCCGTGACGAGGGGACATCTCTGTACACATCATGTTTTTAAGTGTTAAGAAACAGGAAGTGAGCGACTGCTTCAATCTTCCTCTTTCTGATAAACCTGACTTTAAAAAGCTGAAAATGTCCTCCAAAAATACAGTAAATCAAGAGAGTTTTAGTGTTTTTAGGGTTTGTTTCAGTAGCTCTGTGAGGTTCAGAAGAGTGAGATAATGCAGCATGTCACTGCAACAACAGCAAAGTTGTAATAATTAAATCAATAAAGTAAAATAAAATAAAATAAACATCCTTGTGCTCGTGTGTTAAATATTAAAGGAGATTAATTACACTGTCATGAGATTACAGAAGAGTATCAGGGTCATGAAAGAGCCTGAAAATATGAGGACGGAGATGTTTTATCAGTGAGTACTTTGAGAAGAAAAAGCAAAATGTTTTGTTTTTTTTTAAACTTGACTGAATAAAGTAAAAAATAGCAAAAGAAAAATTAATATGAAAGTCAAATGATAAGACTAAGCAGTTAACAGTAACATCAAAATGCCCAAAAAAGGTCAAAATGAAAGAAAACCAACAATTCAGCCAAAAGAACAAGAAAAAAAAGTTAGGCAAAAAAGTCAAATGTACGAGCTTATAATAAAGGAGAATAATCAACTCAAAGACAATGAAGAACAAAAATAAACTCTAAAATAATTTAAAACTTTTAGAACAAGTTCATAATTAATTGAAAATGATGAGAAATTAAAAGTATGAGGATCTGTTTATAATTAAATGGAATTGACAAGAAAAAGTCACTAATCAAGTCAAAATGAATAGGAAAAGCTTAATTATTGAGTCAGAATGACTAGAAAAAAATAATTATTATTTAAAATTACAAGAAAAACAATGAATGATCAAGTCAAAATGATGAGAAGTCAATAATTTAGTCAAAATGACAAAGAAATAGTCAATTATTGAGTTATAATAACTATTCAATCATTCTTTAAAATTACTAGAAAAAGTTCAAAATTAGGTCAAAATAACGAAAAACATCCATAATCAAGTCAAGAGTCTGAGGAACAGTTTATCACCGAAAAATATTTCAAATGACTATAACGAGGGTCGGTAGGAGGAAATAGCAGGAAAAGGTCAATAATAAGGGTTTAAATATGATGTCAATAATTAGGGTAAAATGAAGAGAAGAAGCCTATGATCAGGCCAAAATAATGATATTGAGTCAAACTGATGAGAAAAGGGTGACTGAAGGTGTCCAAATGATAGAATAAATCAACAAAAAGAATTGAAGAATGGATGTGAAGTTTTAAGAATATAATCAAACCATTACAAAAAAGTAAAAAAAAAAACAAAACAAGAGTAAATCTTGATAGAAACCAAGAATTTATTGCTCAACATTTCCTTTATGTTCCTGGATTTTTTTTCTTTATTATTTTGAAATCTTGTCTTGAATCTCAATATTTCCTGTTTGCTGATAAAACTGAAGTCCTATTAAAATCTCCACTCTCTAGTTCTGTTTCTGTTTTATTCTTGATTGTTTTAGTTCAAACATTTTGACTTTAAATTTAATATTGTTGCCATTTTCCAGAAATTTTGTCTCTTTTTTCTCAAAGCGCACTCTGAAAGAAAATATCTCCTCCTCTCATTTTTCTACTTTTCCTCTTCTGTGCGAGAAAAATAACTTAAATATTTAAATTAATTGGCGAGAAAGAGAAAAAGTACCAAAACGAGCAAAGAAATCGCTGCATGTTAGAGTGGGGTTTTCTGGCGGAGGGATTTAGACTGAAATAAAAGTTTTAAAAAATTAAATAACTTAAAAATGTTGATACAGTAAAACATTTCTCTCTGTGTTAAATCCGACCTGATAAGAGCTCAGTAATGAGAGCCTTAAAGCTTCAGAGGAGGTCGGGTATTAAAGCGAAGAATCGTGATCTGAGTGTGACAAAAAGACTGAGAATAAAAACATGTCTCCACGGCCACCAAAGAGTAAACAAACAAACAAACAAACAAACAAACAAACAGACAAACACACGAGCAGTCCCGGGCTGGAGCGACTCCATCGAGGATCCACAGAGTGCAGGACGCCATCACGTGAAGATGAAGGGGGGGTGGCGGTGAAATCAGGAGTAGGAGGGGGGGCAAGCACTTTCTGTACAGAGTTCAAAGGTCACAGGGCCGACCCATGGACATCTCGTACCTGCGCAGGTGGTTGACCAGGGACTGGACGTAGGTGAAGACGCACTTGGAGTCGGGTTTGTTCCCCATGATCATCATGTCCTCCACCTCCAGCAGAGGCATGCAGTTAGCATGGGTCCTGAGGGGGGAGACGGAGGACAGGCGTGAGGAGGAGGAGGAGGAGGAGGAGGAGGAGGGACACCAGAGATGAAGAGGAGATGAAGAGACTCTGATTTTCATATGAAATCATTCAGAAGATGATTTCAGAGAAGGTGGGACCATGTTTGATCAAAAAGGGAAGTCAATGCTGAGTTTATTTACTTCATTTCTGATCATATTTGCCTCATTTTTATTTCTTCAAATGAACATCCCTCTGCTGAAAACCTTACTTTAATATATTCAAGCAAAAAGAGGCAGAACTGTGCGTGAAAATAAAACTGAAAGCTCACAAAGAAAATGAACTTCAATTTTTGAGAAAATAAAAAAAATCACGTCTCATTTTTTTCTTTAAAAAATTCAAACTTCAATCAATAAAATCTGAAACAACGAAAATGACTAAAATAAACGTATATTTACATTAACAGGCTGCTTTATTAGGTCCAACTACTTGTTAATACCTAATCAGCCAATCACATGGCAGCAACCCAGAGCATTTAGGCGTGAAGACATGGTCAATATGACCTGCTGAAGTCCAACCTGAGCATCAAAATGTAACTGCAACAAAACATAAAATGGACTTCAGCTTTAAGAGCGTTCATCTTGTCTGACAAGTCGACTACACTGATGATAAAGACAATAAATACTTATTTTAGATCCATGAAAACAAACAAAAAATACAGGTCTTTTTGCTCCCAATATTGGTTGTACACTCGTTCTAAAATAACAACAATAAATTATCGTAGAAACATTTCACTGCCTTATCATCGTAATTATATGTCCCCTCACCAGCCATTTTCTGAGCTACACCTTTTCAACTGCTCCTTAACTCAGTCAAACACATGGCAGCAACCAAATGCACGTAAGCATGCAGACATGGTCAAGACGAAGAAAGGTGATTTAAGTGACTCTGAATGTGGTTGCTGGTGTTAGATGAACTGGTCTGAGCATTTCAGAAACTACAGATCACACTGTGGTTAATGGAGAATGGTCTTGAGAAGAGAAAACATCCAGTGAGCAGCTGGCCAAAACGTCTCGTTAATACTAGACGTCAGATGACCCCATTAATTGGTAACATTTTCTTTATTTTAACTCCAAAAAGAGTAAATTATTACACTTGATGAGAGTTAAATCACCAGCTCTCCAAAATGAGTGAAACAGCACTTAGTTGGCACTGAAAGAAACTCAGATCTGAGTGAGAGCATTTGTCCAATTTCAAGATAAAAAATCTCACTAGACTTATTCTAATCCACAGGTTCCTTACATGTCTGGATTAAGATCTTATTTAAAATATAAAACTAACAATAAGGCCTGAGTTACTTTTAATAATAAGTAAAATAATCTGACAATAATACAACTTGAGCAGATATTAAACTTTAATTTAGGACCCTCACTGAGTCAAACTTTCCTGTTTCATTGGCAGATATTTTCTCTTCATTACAAGCAATTCAATGCCTTATTTTTCCCTTTTATTCCTTAAAGTAAGATATTTATCTGGACTGGTTAAGTGAATGTGGATTAGAATAAGTGTTTTAGACTTGAAACTAAACTAACACACCTGCATAGATCTGAGTTTTTTCAGTGTGGAGCCATATAGACTCTTCATAAGTGTTAAGTTTAACTCTGATAGCATTTATTTTTCACATTAAAGCAAGATTTAAAGAGCTTTTATCCTCATTTTTCTAATAATGTCACCATAAATCTATTGTTTGAGCACTCAGACTTTGCTCATGATGGTTATGGCTCCTCTTCTTTGTTCCTTCACCTGTATTTAATCTTAATAAAGTAAACTATTTAAACTCTCTCTAAATAAACCTGACTAATGCTCTGTGCTTTTGTTAAAGTTGAATTGAGGACATCATGTGTTGATAATCAGAGTGACCACATGGGGGCGTTATCTCCTCACAGGGTAAACTCAGAAACAGAGCCGGGCCTGATCTGCTGCATGAGAGAATAAATGTCAACAGCATTAACTGTGTTGTGTAATTAAAGATGTGCAGAGACGGGTCACGCTGCAGCTCGATCAGAGAGTCTTTAAACAGCTTTAAGAGGCCGGGGCTGTAAACACCTGCAGACTTGATTAAAAGACACTGGACGACCTCTGTTTTCTCTCTGAGCTCTTCAGTTTGAAGCTTCACGCTGCAGCACGTCCTTTTAAAGAGCGGAGCTGCACAGCGGCCTGGCTCTGAGCCTGGGTCATCGTCTGGATTTACAGAAATACACACACATACACACACACACCATGTTTGGTTCTGTGGATCTCCAGAACTTCAGGCCGGGATGAAGCATCAAATATTAAGAAACAGTAACGACAAGACTTTAATAGACCAGGCTTAATTTAAAGCTTCTGTGAGGGCTTTTAACAAATGGTCAACCTTAAAATAAAAAATAACAAAGCATCAGTTGTTTTTTAACAAATAAACATAAATTTATCAGATTATAAAGTTATGGTTTACAGGAAACTAAACTCAAAACTTTCTAGTTAAAAAGTGATAAAATAACGAGGTGATAAAATTCTTAAAATTGGACTTTCTTGTTGTTTATGTTTGTTTTTCATCTGCCCTGAACACTGTGGTTCCTGATGGACAATTGTTCAGATCATAGTCATGTTTCCCTCTGACTCACCCAAAATTATGACCAACGCTCAACTTCAAAACTCAATAATTACCTCCACCAAGAGGGTTATGTTTTTACCGGCGTTGGTTAGTCTGTCTGTTTGTCTGTTCGTGTTCAAGATAACTTGAAAAGTTATGGACTTATTTTGATGAAATTTTCAGGAAATGTGTGGAATGGGATAAGGAAGAAATGATTAGATTTTGGGACTGATCCGGATCACCATCTGGATACAGGAATTTTTTTAAGGATTATAACATTCCCAGATAGGACCATTTTTGCCAAAGTGGACTGAAGCTGCCTGGCGGAGGTCTGCGCTCTCTGAGTGCTTTTCTAGTTTCACAAATGTGTTCGTTTATTTAGAAAAACTATGTCTGTTTTTATCTCACCCTTCAATTTAGTTTTCTTTGTATCATAACACTTTCACTTAGTTTTAAAAGTCTTTTGGTCTCTTAAATTGATGGCTGTTTAATCTAAATGTCATGAGGTCATGATGTTGATTCACAACTTTTCTATTATTAAGAATTTCACATTTTCTTTTATTTTCTTTAGACATTTTAATTCTTTTTACATGTTTTTTCCTTGTGAAATCATTTTAAAAATATGATTCTTTAAAAAAAACAATTAAATACAGTGAAAATATAAAAATATGTATTAATTTGTGTTGCATAATTTCTACCCTCTTCCTTAGTTTTTATAACCCCTTTTCACTGTGACATTAATTTAAAAAACAGCTAATGTAATTCTTGAAATTTTCCTTCTTTTTAATCTTGACAATTTCAAGGTTTTTCCACTTTTAAGTTATGACTTTTTAACTTTAAAAAGTTAAGCTTTGTTGTGAATTTTACTCACGGATTCTACGTCTAGTTTCTCTAAAATTAAAAAACTGATTAACTCAAATCTAAAAAACAAAAATGTAGAATTTTTCTTGTAAATTAAATTCTTGTCAAAACATGGCAGAAGTGGAGCAAAAATATCACTTATAGCAAAAATAGAGCTCTAAAGGGCTCTGATTGGGGCGTCCCGCTTTGGGCCAGTCACAATTGTTGTAAATTGGAGCTTTGCAGGGTGGATCCACCTGATCATAGACATTTAATAAGGAACATTAAGCTAATTAAGCCCCAACTCTTGAGCTTTTTCAGCCCTCTGTGTTGAAACAATCCTATTTTAAGCTCCTCTAACATGTTTTTTAAACCATTTAGCTAAAAATATCAGGACATAACATTAAGTCCGGCCTTCTCTTGTTACTGAAACTAATCATAAATGTAGTCAAAGATTTTACATCCAAAGATCATTTTTAGCTCCTCGTGTCTCAGCCATGGGAATAGAAGATGCTGATCAGCATTAATCCTAATTTCACCATTATCGACCCAAACAAAACCTCCATGAAGAAGACTGAAACACTTTCAGCTGTAAATAAACGAGGTTACTCCCTCCCTCTGTCCCATCGTGTGTGATCGTCGTTGGTCCCCGCTCTCTCACCATGGGTTCAGTTCTAGCTGTGGTGCGACTCTAGGAGGAGTTTTTGGTTTTAACCAGGCCCTTGGTCACCAGGCCGCGGTAGAACTCCTGCAGGTACGTGTACACGCACTTCCAATCCGGCTCGCGCATCTTCACCATGTCGTCCACGTCCAGCAGCTGAGGACAGTCCACTAGTTTCCTGTGCCCACACCCGACGGGGGGAGGAAGGAGAGGAAGAGACGGATAGAGGAGACAGGAGGAAGAGGGAGAAGGACAGGAACAGGACAGAGATAACAGACAAAAAAAACAAACAGATAAAGCCGTGAGCAGCCAAACGTCAAAGATTCAGGGTGAAGAAACAGACAGAGAGAGAGAGAACAAGAACATTACATCCTCAAACAAACTGTACATGTGAGTCAACATGCTTCATCAGCATCAGACACATTCAGTCTGTGACCGACAGAAACACACCGGACCAAACAAAATGTGGAGCAGCAGGGGAGGGTTGTCACTTTTCTTTATGCCTATTCACTTAAAACAGGACTCTCTCCAGTATTTTAAGGATTCATGTATTAAAATGTTTTAACTAAGTATCTTTTTAGTCATACTTTTCAACAACCTTTTTTCCCCTGATGAAAACTAGACAGTAACTGATAAAAACAAGTTCACATGGACAAAAACTCAAACTAAATTAACTGACATTTTCATCAACAAATAAAAGCAAGACTAAAATGTCATATAGACATTTATTTCAACTTTACTTGCATTCAATAAAGGGTTATTACATGTTTCATTTTATCCAAGTGTAAAACGTGACTTCAGAAATTCGACGAAACATAAAAAAATGCCTTACACAAATAAATTGAAATTGTACACCAAATTTACATGATGGAAAATTATCCTTCTCCCTCAAAATACGAAAGAATAAGTTTTACAGAATCCGGTCGAAATGGACTGAGTACGTAAAACCTTTAAGATCTGATTTTAGCTGAACTTACTTACTAAAAGTGATAATACACCTGCATCATGTCATGTTTTTGGATCCTTTCTTATTATTTTTACTGTAATTTGTTTGTGAACGCGAAAATGTATTTCTTTGATGTATGATCTCTGGAATTCACAATGAAGATCTCCCTTCTTCCCTCGGTTCTGAGTTTGGGTTTATATGACTGTTAAAAATCATAAAAAACAGGAAAGCATGTCCTGAAGTATGTGAAAGCTGTCCTTACTTTCTGGCAGAAGGACAAAAGGCATTTTGGAATGGACAACGAACTCAAGGTGAAACAAGAAAAGTCTATTAATGTTAAAATGTAAATATGAATTAGAGATGGAAGCAAATTTGTGTTACCAAAAGCTAAAAAAGAAGTTAAAAGAAGACGTATTTCTTTTAAAGGGGTTCAGCTATGGAATAGTGCTGACCTCAAGCTTAAGCAATGGTCTCAAGCTATGGCTGTAACTGAAAAAAGGGGAAAAGAGCTATGTACATGCATGAGTACGTATGTATGTATATATTATATGCTTGTTTTGTTGTTCATTGTTTTTCTCTCTTCCCACTTGACACCATGAATTGTGTATTGTTTTTTCTTTTGCTGCTTTGAAGTGTATATATGGCCAAAATAAACTATAACTAACTAACTAACTAAAATGTGACGGAAAAGTGATTTTCTGCTTTTCCGAATAAAAAGAACATTTAAAAAAAAATGCCTTACACTTTTCACTTCATATTTTAGTCAATTAAATTTACAGTAGATTTCATCGACTAAAATGTTGTGAAATTTCATCAACTAAAACTAGACTAAAATTAAAACTACTTAGATGACTAAATTATGACTAAAACTTAAAGATATTTTAGGCAAAAGACTAACTAAACCGAAATTAAAAAGTGCTGCCAAAATTAACACTGTTGGGAGGAAGCTGGAGTGCTTGGGGAGAAACCCACACATGCATGAGGAGAACAAGCTTCTTGCTGTGAGGCACCCGCTGCACCACCGCGACGCCCTAACTGGTACCGTCCTGAAGTTTAAAGTTCTTGCATTGTGACAACCCTCTCCCCCTGAAACTCAATCAGCATTTTTGTTTGTTGTTTTCTTTCTGTGAGCTAAGACATAAAACTCTTCACATTTCACTACAGTACAAGCCAAGATGAAAAAACAACAACTAATCTGCAGTAAAACACAAAAATACAACCACATGGTGACTCTAAAACACACTGGTGCACAGGATGGAGTGTGTCGGGTTCCAGATAAAAACAAACTGGGGAGCGGTGATGGTGCAACACAAAGGTGAAGTGGTGACAGTCCGGTGCTGTTTGACAGACATCATCCATCGGGGGGGGGGGGGGGGGGGGGCATGTGATCAAACACACATAGATAAAGGTGGAGGAGGGGGCATCAAGGTGACCAATAAGAAAAGGAGAAGAAGAAAGATGGAAATGCAGGAGGTAAAGCCGAAGACTCTGGTTTTTAACCTGGAGGCAGCAGTTACTCATGGAGGGGGGACAGATGGAGGGTGGATGTAAAGACAGATGGAGCAGTGGCCTGACGTTGGGTTATAAATCTGGAAAAACAGGAAGTTAATCTGTCGAAGTCAGTGGAGGAGCTTCATGGTTTCAGCTGATAGAGGAGCTTCAGGCTCATGTGGGAGAAGTTAATTTAACAGAAGAATTAAGACAGGATTTCATCTGATGAATGCAGGAAAGTGATTTATGAAGAGGGGGAAGCTTGGACTCCTTCATTTTCATCACTGCTTCAAGTTGAAGGAAGTGTCTCCATCACAGCTGATTCTTCTTCTGTGGTTTCCTCGCACATTAGCTTTAAAAAAGAGCTGATGTGTTTTCTCTCAGATTCAGAACATAAAAGAAAAGACTTTCCACATGGTTGGCTGACTTCTCACCAGGGAGAGCTTGTTTGTTTTAAGTGTGTACTCACTCTGCAGCGCTGAAGGCCACCTCAAAGTTCTGTCTGCGGTTGCTCGGGCTCAGGCTGCTGTAGTCGAAGGCATCGGGGAAGAAGTTATGCACCAGGGCACAAAAGGCCATGCCGTTGCTCCAGCTGGAGGAAAAGTTCTGGATGTCCACGTGCTGAAGGGGAAGAAATTGAGGTTGTTTCAGATGTCTTGAGTTTAGAATTAAATATCATTACACTGCATGGGAAGACTGTCATTTTTCTAAGACAGCAAAACCAATACTGCTTTCACACTAAAATTAGCGGGTCAACGCGGTTTTTTAAACGCGGGTTAACCCGCTAACAATCGGCAAGTGACTCCTTTCCCACTGCCAGCAGACCCAGGTCTAATCGGCAGCAGACGAGCTGCGTGGCTGTTTTTTTTTCCTCTGGTGCGTCAAGCTGATGTCTTCACGTTGATGACATCACCAGCACGATGAAACACGACCACGTAAACAATGGAAAGGAGTATGGCAGCCGTGGACACAGTGATCAGCTGTTTTCTGTACTTTGTACTCTTGTCCCTCTTTAAAAATGTACAAACTCAGCACAGACTGAACGACATTCGAGCGCTGATGATACGAAGGTGGATGGAATTTGTTGCTGAGACGGCAAAGAGTCACGTAAGTTACAGACGGAGGGGACGGGCGCGATGTTATGCCGTGGGCACGTTAGACCGACGTCTTCCGTAAATTAGCGGGTTGACTCGGTGTGATGTTCCCACTGAGGCTGATCGGAGGCGAGCTGATAAAAACCGTGTCGCTTGCAGGGTCAGTTGCCAATTAGACCCTTTCAAACTGCCGTCAGGAGCCAATTGTTACCGGGCTTAAACAGGTTTTTTGGCCAGTGTGAAAGGGTTACAAGATCTTCCCAAAGCTCTAGAAGAATTGGCTGTGAATCTATGAGATGTAACACTGATCTTGTGTGACCTAAGTTAAACCATTGCTTTTGTTTTCTTTACTATGTGAAACTCGCTGCAACCTAGTTCAAGTTCCCATTTGTACATGTGCCTTTGTGTGTGTTTTGTATACATTTAAAATCCAATAAAAAAGAAAGTTAAAAAAACATCTTTGTTATTTGACTGACTGATCATTAAAAAAATAATAATGACACTTCAAAAATAAATCTCTTTTATGAGAAAGAGGTGAAAGGAGTGATTAATCCATCAAATACTGCAGGTTAACCATTCTTTTACATGGTCACTTTAAAGGGATACACCATTTTTTTTTCTTTTCCGAGTGCATGACAAGCAGATAGACTCCAGCCTTTCAACTGTGTGTGCAGTAACATTGAAGAGACTGGCAGAGCTCGCCCACTGCTAATAAACTTAGCTCAAACACTGGGAAGTCAATGGGAAGTGTTAGCCTGCCTCTGCCTACAGTCGTCAGATAATCATCAGATAAAAACATAAATTGCATTGTCATAAGATGTCCAAAAGAAAATCCCTCAAAGCTTTGTGGAGATATCAGGCAAGGGATGACATGCAATGTTTTTGACCTTTAACCTATGACCTAATTACTAAAACTGTAATTAGTTCACCTTTGACGTCAGGTAGATATTTCTTAAAAGTTTGAAGCACCTTTCAGGTGTTCTTGAGATATGGCTTTAAAGAAACAGCCTGGGACGACCAGAAAACGTAATGCTCGGCCTTTGTGATCACCAAGACACAAAGATGAACAAATATCTGGTGCCTTGACCTTGAACTTTGTCTCTGAAGCACTGAAGCAGGTATTTTGCTGCCTGATTGCCTCGAGAATCACATCATGTTTAAACTGAGGTATGCAGACGGCCACGAAGACCCCCACCCCTTCAATCTGGATTACGGTGATGGTTATGTAATGGAAACTTCCCTGAGGTACAAATAATAACCCTCAGCTGCTTTAATCTCAGCCATCAGACTTAAAGGATGATCTCTAAGTCCACGGCGGGTTTGTCTGGCTCACCTCATATGAGCGGGTCTTGGCGCGGCACCAGTCGAGCAGCATCTGTTTGATGGAGTTAGCGTTGGGTACGCCAAAGCTGGTGGAGCGCTGCACCTTGTTTACCTTGGCCACTGCCTGATTCCCAGGTCTGAGAGAAAAGAGAGGTTTGTGTTAATATTTACACAATCAGATCTGCTCCATCTCTCTTTGGTGGTAAGAGCTCTCTGTTTATCCTCACCCGCCTCCCTCCTTCTCCAGCTTCTCGATCATGGCTTTGCGGGCCTGCATGGCGGAGGTTTTGGGCAGAGTCTGAGCCCTCATCAGCTCCTTACGCCGCTCCGCCTGCTTTCGCTCCACGGCTGCCAAACCGGAGCTGCCGCTGCGAGATGATGTTTCATCTTCTCGATCAAACACACTGAAGCAAAGGCATTGATAAAGTTAATTAGTCCATATACAGGGATCTTCAGCTTAAGCGGGGTCCACACATAAGGATTTCCTAAATCTTAAGAGATGTTTTATCTGTTAGAGACCCCACACATGAAGATGAAAAATCAGGGATTGAACAGTTTGGATTATACTGTGTGTGGTGTGCTCAGATAATCTCAACACACCACACCACACACATAACCATTCTGTCCCACCACCGATCTAGAATCTAGTCCTCCTATAACAAAATCTAAATTAAAAAGTGCTGTCAAAATTATCACTGCATGCAACATGGAAGAGGGCATACGAAAAGAGGGAATGATGGTGGTCTAGGGACTATTAAAAGAAAAGACTGTTGAAAAAATTGTGGAGACTGTGAACACGTGAGCTGGTCCTCCATTTCTGAGGTCCACCAAACGTTATGTTTCAGGTCGGCCATGTTTGTTTTTAATTTACTTCTGCTTCCTTGTGCCTCAGTCAGCTCGCTTCTTGATTGGCTACATTCACGTCACAATTCACAGAGTAATGACTCGAGAGTCCTCGGCTTTCCCCACACACGAAGATTTCTGGTTGTACATACTGAACAAGTTTAATATTTAAGATTGTCGGCCCGACTCATTTCAGAGCCGATTATCAGGACAAATTCACTCTTAACATCTCAGACCACAGGATAATCTTATAAGACATAAGATAATCTGGCGTTTGCCGTTCTTGGTCGGGAAGGGGGAAAGTCGGGACAAAAACAGCCCGATAATCTTTCTGTGTGCACCCCGCTTTCGAGTCATCACTATGGTCATGTTCCAGGACCTACCTGCCCACTTTTTTAGTTGTGTTAGAGGACGAGGATGATGTGGAGGACGTGAAGCTGTAGGACTTTGACTGGACCGTCCCTCCTGCAGTGAGAAAACAGTAAAATGGTAAGAGGACTTCAGCTTGTAGTGCACTCATCTCGCTGTCTGACTATTCAACCACACACTGATATTAGATGATAAAGAGAATCAATACTTTTAGATCCATGAAAACAAGAAAAAGTCTTTTTGCTCTCAATACTGATTTACAAACTGTCTTATTTCAAAATTAAATTATCAACATTTCATTGCCATCAGATACATCCTTTCAACTGCTCCTTCACCCAAATAGCTAATCAGCCAATCACATGACGGCAACTTAATGCTCTTAGGCATGTAGACATGGTCAAGACGACCTGCCGAAGTTCAAACCGAGCATCAGAATGAAGAAGAAAGGTGAGTAAAGTGACTTTAACGTGTTTATTGGTGCCAGACGGGCCTTTCTGATCACTTCAGAAACTGCTGATCACACACAACCATCCACAGGATTGATGGAGAATGGTCTTGACAAGAGAAAACACCCAGTGTGAAGCCAAAAGTCTTGTTGATACTAGAGGTCAGAGGAGAATGGCAGGAGTGGTTTAAGATGATAGAAAGGCAACAGTGACTAAAGGTAGGTAACTATAGGTACACCGGTTCAAATACCTGTTAACAGCTAAACAGCCAATCACATGGCAGGATCTCAGACCATTTAAGCATGCGGACATGGTCATGATGACCTGCTGAAGTCCAAACCAAGCATCAGAATGGAGAAGAAAGGCGATTTAAGGGACTTTGTGGCCCGGCAGAAACTGCTCATCTACTCGGATTTTCTCTCACAACCATCTCTCGGGTCCGCAGAGCATGGTCCAAAAAAGAGATAATCTCCAGTAAAAGGCAAATCTCTGAACAAAAACGGCTTGTCAATGACAGAGGTCAGAGGAAAACAGCTCAGAACGAACCACTTGTTTCAACCAAGATATGCAGAAGACCATTTCTGAACCAACAACCCGTTGAAACTTGAAGCAGACAGAAGAAGAACACAACAGGTGCCACTCCTGTCACCTAAGAACAGGAAACTGAGGCTACAGAACACAACAGGTGCCACTCCTGTCAGCTAAGAACAGGAAACTGAGGCTACAGAACACAACAGGTGCCACTCTCCGTAAGAGCATGGATCCATCCTGACAGTTCAGGCTGCTGCTGGTGGTGTGGGGGAGATTTTCTGGGCACACTTTGGGCCCCTTAGTCCCAACTGAGCATGGTTTTCACACCACAGCCTACTTGACAAAATTAGCATTAAGTACTGATATAAAGTCAAAAGGAACAATGACTTCATGACTTACTGTCTGTTTTCTGCACATAACTGGTCTCAACAACGGTGCTGCGCGTTGATCTGGACCCGTCATCTAAAAACACAGAGACATTTCACATTAATCACACATTTGGTGTAATAATTCAACTGGTGACCGTGTACATTGGTGACTTGAAGCTGACACCATGATAGGGCTTGGCGATTTTAGGAAAAGATCTAATTGCGATTTTTCTGGCAGATATTGTGATTTCAATTCGATTCCTGATTTTCTTCAAATCAAGCTTCAGTGCAATATTCACTATGTTTACAGTAACATGTACAAACATGACAGAAAATTACATCATACCATCAAACATTAAAAGCTATTACTCTAAGGCAAGGATGAAAACTAAAGGTAAGAATTACTTCCAAATGTATTAACAAGAAACATGCATGTATGCATGCATGTGTGGCCAATGTCTAGTTTATATGAGCTATATGAATAAAGCTGACATTGACATTCTGATTCATTTAAATTTTACAGTGTCCCAACTTAAATGGAATTTCAGATGTATGATGTGTTTCCCTTTTGCTACAAAGATGTAGTTCGTTTCAAGTGTCTGATAGTTTTCTCTTAAAACAGGTTTTAGATCAGAAATGCTCTGGTACGGGCGATAAGTAGTTACCAGACTGGGCGAAGCGGTCTGTCTTGGTGACCTGGCTGAGGCTGGACCCGTCCGCTGACTTCTCCACCTTCCTCATCACCACCTCTCCAGCTCCAGCACCAGCCCGGCTCTTCTTCTCGTCCCTCTGATTCCTGAGCTCCTGCAGACGGGTCTCTCTCTCCTTTTCTCTCTGGTCTGGGTTGAAGGAGAGGAAAGAAGAGATGATGATGATGATGATGATATGGAAAAAAAGGAGGCCGAGGTGTCCTAAACAAAGTGACAGTAGTTCATCTGACAGCCGCAGAGACGGATGGAAACGGGTCGTCCAGTTCTGAGCAGACTGAGTTCAGCATTCTTTCCACAGAGATGTTAAATTCCTCCAAACACACAAACACTCACAGGTGGAAAACCGCAGCAGAGCCAAAAGTGTCACTTCATATTTACTCTGCAAATATCACAAATAAACCACAGCAAACACACTCGAGTGGACACCTGCTCAAGTTCAGCATGGTCCAGAATCATGTAGTCCTGACTCCAGAAGTCCTCTACAAGTAACTTTACATGTCGTGCTGTATTCATCTAACCTGGCAGTGCAGCTGGATCAGCCTGATTCAATGTCTGTAATATCATACAAGAATATAAACATAAAATTATGCTTAAAAGGAGTCAAGATCCTTCATGTGTGAACTTGGACATGACAGCAAAAATGCAAGGTTCTGCTCTTCTTTACAGATGCACACAAAGGGGGTCCCCAGTCCGTGATGTTGCTACTTTGGGGGTCACAGGTGAGCCCACCTACTATATTACCTGATTGGCCTGTAATGAGTGTGATTGATGGATCAATCGTCCAATGACCTGCTGGATATACTTTTTTTTTTCTTTAATTAATATGTTTATTTGGGGGTTTTACATAAATATTGTTGAAACAGTTACACTGACAACCGACAGCTTGAATTTTCAATATATATGTATAAAAATAAAGATAAGTCACTGTAACCTGTCAAGTTACATCTTATCCACAATATAAACGTCAAGTCCATTCAATTTCTTACTGCACCAAACTGTACTCCTATCGAATGTTTTTTTTTTTTTTTTTTACTTTTTACAATAAACAAAGAAAAGGAAGAAAGTTAGAAACAGGAGCAGCAAAGGAAAGGAGGAGAAAGAGCGAAAGAAAGCAGAAAGTGAATGAGTGAGGGGGGGCTTTATGGGATTAACAGGTATTTAAAGAATTAAAATAGGCTATAAAAGAGTCCCATTTCTTGTGGAAAATATTCATATTACCTCTGACAAAATATCTGATTCTTTCCAGTTTAAAAAGGACATCACTTCTCCAAGCCACTGAACACTGGAGGGAGATGTAGGTTTCCGTTGTAAAAGAAGGTGACGTCTTGCTATCAAGGAAGTAAAAGCAAAAATCTCCAGTTGTCTGTGACTGAATTGACTATAGTTTTCACCAAAGATAGTGATATGGGAAGAATTATTTACAGAGACTAAGAGTATTTTTGACATCAGATCAAAATATCTGTTTCAAAAGTTATTCACACATGGGCAGAAAAAAACATATGAGCCAAATTACAGGGTGAATAATGGCATTTATCACTGCAGTCTGTGACATCAGGATAAATCTGAGATAATCTAGCTTTCGAAACAGCACTTTGAATTGAATAAGTGTGAGACGTGCACATGTTGAGCTTGTGTGAAGAGAGTATCAAGGGCAGCTTTCCACCAACCATCCTCAAATGTCAGGCCAAGTTCATCCTCCCAAGCCCCCCTTTCCTTAATAATGTGGGAATACCTGCTGGACATGCTTTGAAAGGTTCTGACCTCCCCAAACACTTTCACAAATGACTGTAAATTGCATTGACCCTCGCAGTTAAGAAAGTCACAACTTTATGCTCTAATTGTGCTTAAACTTCGCAGAGTCTTCATCAGAAATTAAAGTTGTGGGGTCCTGTTGAAAGGTCAAACCTTTGTCCTGAAACATCAAGACACCTTTGGAAACCAAACTGTAAATACTCACTGCAAACACACCGTGAGAGGCACATGAAAAACACTTTCATAACAGTGTGGTGACTTCAAAACTCATAAAAATGTGTCATGCATGTCAAAAATGCGTGGACATATCCTTCATCGTCCACCTCAAAGACTGCAGAAATACAAAGCTGTGGCGGTCGGACGATGATAGGACGGTGCACACAGAAAGACAAACCAGAGCAAGTCTCTGTTGTTAATTCACTCCACACACCAATGCCCTACCGAGTTCCTCCTGAGTACATCCCAGCATGGCCTCTGAGGGTAAAGAGGTAACGTGGGAGTTACAAGTTTGGTGAGGAATCGTACACAAGACACGAGCAAAAGTACAAAATCATGAGAGTCAAAGGAAACTGAAGATGACCGACTAAGTGAAGCCTTCCTTTGATAGGGAGACACTGAGATTATAAATAAAGAGGAAACCCGCGGTCAGAGGGGAGGCTTTCTCTCTCTGTTACCTCTTTTCTTCTTGCGGAGGTCCCTCATCGCTGCACGAATCATCTTCCTCTCCTCAAAGTCTTTTGACTCATCCAGCTGTGGAAAAATAACAAAGCACAAATGGAAAGAATGAGACGGCATTCCTCACAAACGTCAGAGTGAAGGGGCTCAATTTATGTATAACTAAACATTAAACACATATAATGCTGGTCAAGGACTTTTCTAAATTTAACCCCCTAAAGCTGGAGAGGTTACATGATGATACGTGGACTTTCTACATGACTGAGGCAAGAATGTGGCCCTTCTGAGGCACTTTCACAACTTATACCTAATTTTTTAAAGTGCGCTGCATCTTATGAGTAAGTGTTAATTATGACAGCACTTTTTAATTTAGTTTTAATTATAGCCTTTTGCCTAAAATATCTTTCAGTTTCAGTCATAATTTAGTCATCTAAATTGTTTTAATTAGTTTCCTTGAATTTCTGAAGTCATGTTTTACACTTGGATAAAATGATATATCTAATAACCCTTTATTGAATGCTAGTAAAGTTTGAATTGAAATAAATTGAACTTTTGTGTGAAATGCAGTCACCTTTATTTAGGCTACCTGGCAGAGCATCTCAGTTACAATACCAGAACTGACAACAAACAGTAAACCTGCTCTACATGAATATATCAATTCATAAAGAGAGGAGCTCTGATTGGATCACTCCACATCTTATCCCACCACCACCAACCAAAGTAGCTGTGATTGGATATATTCCTAACTTGTCCCTACTTTCTTAATGAACAAACGAGGTCTGATTGGATTAAGTCTCTGTCAAGCATTTTAGTCTAGTTTTTATTTGTTGAAGAAAATGTCAGATAATGTAGTTTTTGTCCATGTGCACCTGTTTTTATTAGTTACTGTTTAGTTGTTGTCAGGGGAAAAAGGTTGTTGACGAAATTAACACTGCTACACATGAACCAGATGTGGCCATATTGGTGACCACTGGCATTAATTTGACTCTAATATATTTCAGTTGATGATGATATATTTTTGACCTCGAGGGGACCCCTTAAATAAACTGTGGTTTATATGCAGCCTTTACTTAAACACCAGGCTTTATTGTTAATAAAATTAAATAAAGTGTGACGTACCATTTTATCAAGCAGCTCCTCGTCCTCCACTGCAGCCAGCTGCTCTGCCGTCATCTTCCCGGAGCGCTCCTCTGATTTGGTCTGGATGCTGCTGGAGCCGTTGGGCATGGCGGGGGCTTGGCACGCCACCGTGATGGACGGTCCAGATGAAAACACGGGCACAGAGGCCACCACGGGCTCCGTCTCCATCTGCAAAAGACACAAAAAGAAACACACACGGCGTGAGCACACACAAAAACTGCTCAAGGGAGCATGGAGGCTTTGTTTACATACAATAAAAGTAAAAGAGCTTAGGAAAGAAATTTCTTCTGTTGTGCTTTGTCTTGCATTTTGTACTGAATTTTATCCGAGGTTATCTTGTTTGGGTATGTTTCATAATTTTTTTTTTAGTTTTTAAACAAAGTGTTTATTTAGTTTTGTAATATTTTACAACGTGAAAAGGTTGAATTCATGAGAAAGCGAAAGAAATTAATAAATTAAAAATAAATACAATAAAAATGTTAAGAGAAAAAATGACATTGTTAGACATTTGGAACCTTCGCATGTCCTCAGGTTCAATTATTATATTCAGTTACACTGAAAAATAACAAATGTCCATGTTTTATAAAGTTAAACTGGAGAAGAAAGGGTTCACTGTGACGTATAATTAAAATAAGATAAAATACACAAATAATCTAAAGCAGGAGTAAAGAGAACATTATTCTAGATATTTATAGTTTGAGAGTATGTGTTCAATATTTTCCTTGCTGGGTAATATGTTGGGTTTTTTTTAGGATATGGGATAAAGAGGTCTGTGTGTGCTGCTTATACATTAAATAAAAATTGGATCACAAAAAAAAAATTGCTGCAAAGAAGGCCCCTGTTACAGATATATATTATTTTCCTCCATTCTTATCTAGCATATTAGACAAGTCCCTATTCCTGAGATATTAAATAAAGGCCCCCAAATACTGTGGAATAGATCTTGTTTATCTTTAAGTCATTTTTCCAAGGGTCAGTATGTTTTGCAATTTATTTAGAATGATAAAGAAGCAATAAAAAGTGAGTTGTTTCATACATCAGTCCTTGAGAATTGGGGATAAGCTCTACAGTCCTTATGACAATGAAGAAGTGGGGGAGGTAAAGCAACCTTTAACCCCAAGCTGAGGCTTTAAGTCTTTCACAAATAAAACCTGGAAAAATACACTAAAGAAAAGCTTTCTGACATTAAGCAGGAGAGGATTTTGTCGAACACACTGTAGCCATAATAGGCCTGAACGTCTGAATCACACGTCTTTAATAATCACTGCACAGAGCCGGCCCACTTCCATCTCTCCTGCCTTCCAGCCACACCACAGAGGTCAACAGAAAACACACGAGAGGGGAGTTAAACCTGCTGAGATACTGCTAATGCCAGTCCATGGAGCGTGCCTGAAGCCCTGAGTGTTTAATGAAACTGAGCTGATGTGAAATATTTATATGTTTGACAGGTATGGCTCATGGCTGTGGCTGGGATGATGCTTTAGCAGATGTAAACTCTGAGGAAAAATATAACTTATATTCTGGTAAGTACATCCAAGAAAACTCAGGGAGAGCTGGTGAAAAGATGAGAAGTTGAGAGGAAGCAAAACATGAGAACAAGGGTAGGAATTTCAGGATAAGATATTCTACTAACGGTAATACTGCAGAAAAACCTCCAGACAATAATATCAAAAAACAGCAGTTTAGCTGTAATTCAGGTCAGACAGTTAAATCCAGCCTGTAACAACGTGTGGGGCAAAAATATCCTTACTATAGGGAGGTTTGTAGTGTTGACAGTTGTTTTTAATTCATTTAAGAAATTCTATCACAATCTGATAAAACTGCTACTGAAGCTGTTAGCATCAATGCTAATCTTTGTACAAGCTCTCGTTTCACTCGTAGCTTCCAGCTCTTCCTGCTCTAAAGGACTCTGATTGGGCCGTCCTGCTTTGGGCCGAGCACAATCATTGTAGATTGGAGCTTGGCAAGATGCAGTTTGTTGTTCCTGTGGTCCAAACTGAGTTGGGAAAGAAAGCTTTGGGGTTTTCTGCACCCTCAGCTTGGAACGATCTTCAGACTGATCTTAAACTGCAAAGCTTAAACCCTGGATGTTTTACACCCTTGGTGAAAAATCTTAAATCCAGGCTTTCAGGATGTGTCTGTTTTAGTTGGTGATTTATCACTGATCCTGTTATGTCCTGTGGATTTTATGAGTTTTCCTGCTTGTAGTTAAACCATGTTGCTGCCATTCTTGGTCAGGTCTCCCTTGAAAAAGAGAGCTCTCATCTCAATGGGACTAACCTGGCTAAATAAAAATAGAATAATAACCAAAATAAACAATGTTAGTTACCCTGAAAGGTCTATTATATTCTACTGATGCTTTTTGCATCCTCTGGGGACCCTCAAGCCAAAAATGTACATGCAAAAAACTGCTATAAAATCATTAAATATCATTTTTTTTCTCTGCTTTTTCCAGCATAAATCTATTAAACCACTTTAGCTCTGGTAAAGCTATCAAATATTACATCATTATTAGGATTTCAACCTTCAAAATGCTAGCTCCACTGGGAACAATCATTTAAAGGTTCAAGGTTAACTTTATTATCCCCAATGGGGCAAATGGTTCCACAGTCAACAACAACCAGATGACAACATAACAATAAACACTTTCAAACTAACAATATAACTAAATAAATGGTTAAAAAAAGTCACCCAACCTTCTTTAAAAGCCTAATGGCCACAGAGAGAAAAGAGTTTTTAAACCAGTTTCGGCTGGAAGTGTTGTAAGAAAAATCCCCCTAATGACAGACATGAAATCAAGCAAATCCAGCTGCTCAGTCTGATACTAGAATTGCATCACACAAGCCAGGATGATGAGAAACAAGCAAACTGTTCTTTCCTACAGCCCCTTTGAGAACGCACCAAACCTGACAGCCATGTGATTGATGCACCGTGACGGTTCTGTGGACAGTTACTCCAGTACCCGGCCATACCTCATCAATAAAGCTTTAAAAGCCTGGTCCTGTTTCAGATCATCCTTCAATAAATCCTCTGGAAAATACCAATTAAACGCTCATTTAAGGCTGAATGCCTGAGGTAAACACTGTGCGCTCTGGCTGATGCTTCGGAGCTTTTGTTGTAACTGAGTCCTGTTACAGATTTAGCTCAAACAGCTGACACATTGTCCCTGTGGGCTCAGACTAAACCTGGTCTGAGTGAGGGACCGAGGGACCGAGGGACCGGCAGCCCTCTGAGCCCAGCACATAGACACAGAGCTGTGTGGTCGCTGGTGGCCGCTGGTTTCTAAGAATTTTCTGGACCGGGGACAGACTGAGAAGAAGCTGACCGACGAGGAATGTTTTGATACAAAACAGCAGAACAGACATTGAGGGAGTGTATGGAGGGTAAATAGGACGCGGACTTTTCTGGCATTATGACCTCTTAAAGCGTGTTCACACCGCACGTGTATTCTTCTTTGTAAGGCACAGGACTCTATCCATACTCTGGGTTCACATATCTTAACATTCACATACACTGCCTGGCCAAAAAAAAAGTTGCCACCTGGAGTTAGCTAAGCAAATAAGTACGAGCCTCCTAGTGGATAATTACTGCATGGGCAATTATCTTTCAGCTGGCAACCAGTTATTTAACTCCAGCTGATGCAAGGAGTAGCTTCTGATTTCTTAAACAACCATGCTGAAAGACACATCCTGTGGTCATGGAAAAGATGTTAGTCTGTTTAAGAAGGGTCAAATCACTGGCATGCATCAAGCAGAGAAAACATCGAAGGAGATTGCAGAAACTACTAAAATTGGGTTAAGAACCTCCAACGCATTATTAAAACCTGGAAGGAGAGTGGGGAACCATCGTCTACTAGAGTGTGTGACCTGTTTTTTTGGCCAGGCAGTGAATAAAGTATACTTTGTTGAACTTTCTGAGTTGGTTATTTGGCTGGGAGGTCTTGAGATGCATCATTTCTGAGTCCATCCATCACAGCACATCACACCAACAGACTCACACAATTCTCAGAATCAGAATTTATTGATCCCCAAGGCGAAATTCAGATGTTTCAGTTGCTCTTATACACAATATAGCAGTAGGAATATCAAATAAGGACATTAAAATAGATAAGAGCATAAAAAAATAAGTAAAAAAAAATTAAGAAAGCAGGTAGCAACGTGAATATTCTTAAGCTATTTCGTTTCTACTCTTGTAAGGCATTAATCTTCTGCTGTCAAATGCAAAACTAGAACAAAAAAGGGATAGAGTACTACGATGCACAAGACAAAAAGTTATAATAGCTTCAGGACTTCTTGCCTGAGATGGTTTATTCCCTGGCCCCCAGAACAGACCTACCAGTGTGACATCATACCACAGTGTAAGCCCATTGGCTCAGGGGGAAAGCCCACTACATACAGATGCAGCCGCTTCAATTTTCCCCTCCCAGCCAAATACCAATACTTAATTTGCATACGTGGTGGCATTTTCCAAACTAAACAAAACTTTGATTTATGTATTGTATGAAATGTAAGAGATAAGGATTACAAGTATATTGTGTCAAGGGGGGGGGGGGGCGTGGCACAGGCTCCAGTGGTCATTAAATCCAATACTAATCCAGGTTAAGACAAAATATGGGCTCTTTAACATTCTTCAGCCCCGCCCCTCGCCCAATGGAGCCTATCCCAGCTGACATTGTGCAAGGGACAGGGTACACCTGAAACCATTAGCCAGCAAATCACAGGGCCACATAGAAAGACAGACAACCATTCATGCCCACATTCATACCTAAGGGCAATTTGGAGCCACCAATCAACCTAAGAAGCATGTTTTCGGTCAGTGGGAGGAAGCTGCAGTGCCCGGAGAGAACCCATGCATGCACAGAAGGAACATGCACACTCCACACAGAAAGGCCCTGCCTGACTGGGAGATCGAACCGGTGACCTTTTTGCTGTGAGGCATGTGCAGTACCTGCTGCGCCACTGTGCTGCCCGTCTGTGTATCCAGTTAGTCATAAACTTTCTTTCATTTTAAAGTAACAATAAAAAACTTCCACATTGAGATATTAACAGATACTCATCCTGATGGAAGAGGACGATAAGTGACCATCAGTGTTGTGTAACCCTGTCCACACATACACTCACACAGCTATGTCTCAGAGAGCAGCTGGACTTCAGTTTCTTTCTCAAGAACACTTTGACATGTGGACCGTCTTCTCCTCATCGGAGCCAAAACATGTGCCACAAATGCTCCTTTGTTGAGCCAACTCGTAGCTTAGAAATGCAACCAACCACTCAACTGACAGAATCATGAACATCTGACACGTGAGATGGAGCTGATTTTGCCCCAAGTTAGAGGAAAAACTGGTCGGACAGGGTCACCCCTCATTATCCCAAACATTTAGGGGGAGGCTGCTGCTTTGAGTGGAACAGCTGACTGGCAGATCCAGCTGTCTCTGCAGGATTAGACATGAATGTGAACTCTGGCTTGTTGAAAGAGTGGAGTTCAGTCTGCAAACACCCAGAATCCCTCAAAATGTCACCTGGCCACATGGAAAAACATGTTAGGGGGGTCGAGGATTAAAGAGTAAATCAGGCTTAAGATGGGCATCAAACCCAGCGAGGCCACTCACTCTTCACATTATCTGCCTCTTTTTTTTATAAACATCAAATCTGTTTGCAGATGATTCGAAGGTGGAGAATCACAGGGCAAGGACACTCACTTCTCCCCCTACCAGGAAGTGTCTCCGCTGGACAGAGCATGTGCTCGCAGCTGCACAGTGGAGCGCTCGCCAGGACACGATCGGAAACACGTGGTGTTAGAGGGCTGGAATACCACCGTGACAGTCGCAGTGAAGTCCTCTACATAAACACAAGCTGCCAGAGCTGACTGACAGCTCAGATAGTCCAGTTTTTTTTTTTAATAAAGTGGGTGTCGGATTGAAACTAAGGGAAAGCTCTGAGAAGAAGGACTGCGGATCAACAAGTGATTATTAGCCCAAATTAGCCCTTCTTAAATCTGCAAACTAAAATCAAATTCTCGATTTAGGATTTTAATCATTTTTTTCCCCTCTCAAAAAAAAAAAAATAAAAAAACTCCTAGTGACTCAAAAATGACATGAATCAAGTTTTGCCTTTAGGTTAAAATATATTCCCAAACTTAACAGAATTAAAATAAAAGTGTGTATCATAAAATGTTGATTATGCAGATCGAACGTAGGCAGGATTGTCGACATAAACACTGAAGGCTGATGTATTTTCACAGCATATTAACATGTAGCTGTCTAATCAATATTTAATCATTTAAAAAACAATTGATTTTCCTGATTTTCCTAACGCCTGTATGTTTTTATCATGTACTGGTGTACTGATGCCTGCAGCTGAAAAACAATTTTCCCACGGGATAATAATAAAGCTGAAGTTGAAGATATTGTTGGAAAAAAAGTGTATTTTGCATAATATGGGGCCTTTAATATGACATAAAAATGCCATAGCTTTTACAGTAAAAGACTAAAATCTTAAAAAACAGGCAAAATTAACAAATATGCAGTTCACTCTGCAGATTTTAAGAATATTCAAGAGTTTTATGCTTGTGTGAATGAAGCTATTGTCAACACTAAAACAACAGTCATGGCTGTTGGGGCGATCACTGAGTATCTATCCATGATAAAGGCATTAACAAATATCTGTACCGTGCTTTCCGGGGTCATAATCCCTGCCATCAGCGAGGGAGCAGAGAGGGAGCGCCTAGCAAAAGTAGGCGGGTGTTGGACAGGTGAGGGCTCCACGTTCTCAGGTGTGCCATCCCTGTTGGATCCAGAGTCTGAATCCTGGGTACAAAGTTCCTCGAATGCTCCTGATATTTGATCTTCCTGTGGTGCACCTTCAGTTGATGCAGAATCTTTGAGAGCACAGTCTGAGGGTTCTGGAGGAGCTTCAGGTGCAGGATCCTGAGGTGGAGGATCACTGGACGACGTTTCACCTTCACTTGAGTCATTTGTTGGAGTTCTGGCTTCACAGAGAACTGAAAGTGAACCTTCCTGGAGGTCTGGTGCTTGTAGCCCCATTGCTTGGCACAGGATTTCCACCTGCCTGATCAGCCTCTCCTGCTGAGCCCTCAGTCTCTGGTTCTCCTCCTGCAGCCTGACAAGAGCTTCAGCCAGAGGAGAGACTTTAGCTGCTGCCTCCTCCACGCGAGCATCCACCCTCTTCCCAAAGGCCTGCAGGTCACTGTGGATCTCACCGATTGCACACTGTAGCGTCAGGTCAAATTTACTCTTGCTAAAATGCTCCTCTTCATCATCTTCTTCTTCTTCTTCTTCTTGTGTGAGCAGATCACCTATCACCTCCTCCAGTCCAGATTCTGTACAGGCACTGTCCGGGCTGCCCAGCGCCTCTGGAGGGGCGGCTGGGAGGAAGTCCAGGTTTACTCCAGGCATGGTCGGACTTGCTTGTTGAAGTCCTTCTGATTTAAATCCACAGAAACGTCCCAAAGTGTGAGAGCACTGGTTGTTCTAACTGTCGGCGTGTCTACAGAGACCTTCCAAAACAATGCAGGTCCTTTATACCCCCCACAAATCTCCCCTCTTCACCGGCCAACACGCTGACAGCCAATGAGCATGCGAGGAATCCCGTTTCCCGGGCAGCGGCCCAACCCCCGTGTTTCCAGGTGTCACAGACATGTCTATTTATCTCCTGGCTCACCATTATTCCACTGGTCCAGTCAGTCCAGGGGCACCGGGGGGGATGCCAGAGGGGGAACAGCAGTGGGAAAAATGTCAAAAACTCGCCCCTCCCTCCCTCAACTTTCCTTTCATTTGGAGGGCTCGTCCTTCACACCTCTGCTGGCAGGCTGAGAGCCTTTAGATGGGGCTCCATGGGGTCCACTTGAGTATTTTGCTGTGTCACTCTTCCTCAAAGTGGTCTTGATAAGTGGAAGCAGGTCCTGAGTGTAATGGGGTCAGCTGAGTCGCATGACTTTGATTCTAACTGTCCAGAGAAAGGATCAGGCTGAGGGGGGACAATGTTTTAGAGCTCAGAACGATACTGGGCCCTTAGCAGTATTAAATATCTTTGAGTCATAATTTAGTCATCTAAATTGTTTTAATTTTAGTCTAGTTAAAGTTGATGAAACTCCACAACATTTTAGTCAATGAAATCTGCTGTAAATTTAGTCGACTAAAATATGAAGTGTAAAGGGTAAGTCATTTTCTATGTTTCCTTGAATTTCTGAAGTCATGTTTCACACTTGGATAAAATCAAACATCTAATAACCCTTTATTGAATGCTAGTAAAGTCTGAATGTATAAATGAACAAACAAATTGAACTTTTGTGTGAAATGCAGTCACCTTTATTTAGGCTACCTGGCAGAGCATCTCAGTTACAATACCAGAACTGACAACAAACAGTGAACCTGCTCTACATGAATATATCAATTCATAAAGAGAGTAGCTCTGATTGGATCACTCCACAACTTATCCCACCACCACCAAGCTAAGGCAGCTGTGATTGGATGTCCCTCTTAACTCATCCAACCTTTCCACACAATCAAAGTAGCTGTGATTGGATATATTCCTAACTTGTTCCTACTTTCTATATGACCAAATTAGGTCTGATTGGATTAAGTCTCTGTCAAACATTTTAGTCTAGTTTTTATGTGTTGACAAAAATAATTAGTCAGCTAAATTAACACTGCTACACATTAACCAGTTGTGGCCATATTGGTGATCACTGGCATTAATTTCACTCTAATATAAATCAGTTGATGATGATATATTTTTGACCCTGAGGGGACCCCTTAACCTCACAACTGTGAATTGGTTTTCATCGTTCACTTATAAAAGCTGTTCAAAAGACTCGACTTGTTCAGGAACATCACAGCTCACACAAAAACCACTGCGAAGTAGGTCAACAAAACAAAGCCTCTGTTGAAGAAGATAGTACGATGATAGTAGAAGATAACGTAACATACAGGGGTAAAAAAAACGAGTCACAACTAGCACGCAGGAGTTGTTGAAGAGTTTAACTGATGACTGTAGGCAGAGGCAGGTTAACACTACCCATTGACTCCCAGTATTTGAGCTAAGCTAATTAGCGGTGGGTGAGCTCTGCCCGTCTCTTCCTTGTTACTGCACACACAATCCAAAGAATGGTGTCTATCTGTTTGTTATGGACTCAGGAGTGAGGCAAGACACGAATACAAAAAAATTTTGGAGTTAGATATTTAATCACAATTACCACTTTTAATCATATAATCCCTTCATTCATGCTAAAACATTTTTGTGTCTCAGCATTGCTCTCTCTTCTAATTGTTTTTATTTCTAACTTCAGACTTTGTGCTTCAATACTACGACATCAGGGTCACTTATTTAACACATGTGGCATCAGAACATATCTAAGTATTAAAAATGTTGAAACTTGTTGAACCTTTTTGGCTCAGAGATGAGGAAAGCAGAGGTCTCTGTTCAAAAAGAGCCACCAAAGAGGTGCAGTGAGGATCCGTCTGAGACAGTCCAAAGCCCTGGAGCTCTGGAGTAAGAAAAAGGGTTTTAAGAGTTAAAACAAACCTTTGACACCTTCTCCTTAGTTTACACACACTCTCTGCAGACAGAGCTTCACATGTGACGTGGTTGGATAAGCTGCGTGTGTCATGGATCAGCAGAATGTTAACAATGAGCTCGCTCCAGCTCCACTATGTCACCGCGAGTGTGTGTGTGTCCTTTGTGTGTTTGTGCAGCCGGTGTGACCCAGAGCTCGTCAATGACAGCGAGCGTCCTGTCATCGCCACGGTCATAAAGCAGAGGCATTATTAAAGTCTGCGTTCAAGGCCGAGAGACGAGGAAGAGCAGCTGCAATCACTCAGAGGTATCAATGATCAGCTGCACACGTCTGATTCTGAGCTACACGTACCAACAGCTTTTCTTACTTTGTTTTTTCTTTTTTCTCTCGAATATTCAGACAATTTGTTTCTTATTTTCTCTGTAAAGCCGTGGTTGTGATGGGAGATGCATGAATGCTAGTCTCAACCAAGGCTTATCATGGAGGTGTTTTTATTCTTGTCAAATCAAATTAAATTGTTTGTGTTAATGCCCCAAAATAAAGGAAGTTGGCTGCAAGTTTGGCAGGCGTTTTATCTTTGCATGTAGTATCGGAATGTTAGGTCCTTTTTTATATTAGGCATTTACCCCAAAGGTCAAAATATAATAAGTAAAGAAAGTTTTTACAAATATCTGACTTTTACAAGCAAAAAGAATAACAGCATTAACTTGTAAAATGGTTTAATCTTTATTTTTACCCTTGGAAGAAAATCACGTATACACTTAAAGATAAACAAGAACTATAACACAGTATCTGGTACTCAATTACTCAATATCCCAGGGATGGAGACTTGCCTAATTTGCTAGATAAGGATGGAAAAGAACAAGGAATATCTGTAACGAAGGAAATCTCTGTAGAAAATATAATATTGAACATGTATTCTTAAGTGTAAGTATCTAGGATAATGTACTCTTTAGTCTTGCTTTAATATTATTTATGTATTAATTCAATTTAATTTTAATATTACTTTAATGTGTCACCACAGTGTACCTTTTGTTTTCCTGAATCACTTTATAGACCTGGATTTTTGCTATTATTCAATGTAGCTGACTATAATAACTGAACCTGAGGGTGTGCTCAAACGGTATTTCTTCAACTTTTGCTGGTTTAATGTACTATTTTTGTTTTTTGCATTTTACCATTATTTTTTTTCTAATGTGCAAAAAATGGAAAAAACTCAATCAACACAGAATTATTAAATTGTTCCCATTAGATTCTGACGCCCACCAACCAAGCTTGAAACAAAGGACGGGCCATTTCTGGAAAACAGATTTTTAATCTAAAAGAGCTTGGACTGGTTAAATAAATACGAAATTGTACTTTAAACATAATCCTGATGCTATCTCACTCAGATGTTTTTATTGAATTTCAAATAAAATACCAGGAGGAAATAATGGAGGCTGTAAGTGCTGAAGTGAGACCACCAGAGAGAGACTGAGACCACCCAAACAGATCAGAGCTGCAGACAGGAACCACGCGGGTCAATAAACAAGTTTAACAGCAGCAAACAGGAAGAGGATTAAACTCATGTTACACTAGGGCTGGGCAATAAGGAGCTAAAATTACTACAGTTATTTTAGCAGAACTGAAATACACAACACAGATCTTGATGTTTTTTCAGACAAGAATCAACTATCAAATATCATACCTGCTTCACATCATGGAGGCACAAATAAAGTCAAAGACACCCAATATGGAGTCATTTCTCATTTTCAATCATCAAACTTCCAACACACTATCAAATGACAAAAAAATGGGCAAAATTTCAGTAAACTGAGGTTGTCAGAATGTTCTAGACTCTCAATGTTAAAGTGTTTTGAATGATAAAAGCTTAATTAATCCAATGATCATGGTTTAAAGAAGGGCAGCGCGTTGGTGCAGCAGGTAGTGCTGCATGAAGGTTGCTGGTTCAAATCCTTGTTTTCGGTCAAAGCCTTTCTGTGAGTTTGCATGTTCTCCCTGTGCATGCCAGGTACTCCAGTTTCCTCTTCCAAAAACATGCTCATTGAGTTATCAGAATGTTCTAGACTCTTAATAATAAGTGTTTATTAAGAGTCTAGAAGTGCTGAGCAACCTTCTTTCCTCACAGCAAGAAGGTTGCTGGTTTGAACCCCATGTCAGTCAGGGCCTTTCCGTGTGGAGTTTGCATGTTCTCACCCGCACATGCATGAATTCACTCTGAGCACTCCGGTTTCCTCCCACAGACCAAAAATATGCTCATTAGGTTAACTGGTGACTCTATTTTTCTCTTAGGTGTGTGTGAGAGTGTCTGTCTCTCAATGTGGCCCTGTGATTGGCTGGTAACTGGTCCAGAGTGTGCTCACCTCTTGCCCAATGGCAGTTGGGATAGGCTCCACCCCCCGTGACCCCAAAGGGGAAAAGTTGTCTAAATAACAGATGGATGGATTAAAAGAAGTACAGAATTGATCTTTGAGCACGGTCTGAGCTGCACAAATACACTGAGAGTAAAACTGGCAAAAGTCCGACTTTTATTAATGTTATCATCACATCAGCTTCAGTGGATGGATGTTCAACGGAAGTCTGGTTCTGCTCAAGATCTCCAACTGCTAAACAGGTTTTTTTCTGACCACTGTGACTGTGGATGTATTTAATGTGTTTATATGTGTATTTATTTATCTATCTATATATGTGTATAAAACGAAGAGCATGGCTTCAGGATTGTTAGAGCCTGATATGTAACAATGACCCAAAATGTTAATAAAAAAAATTGTTATAAAACCTGAAATGTAATAATTGGTCAATAATGTAACGTAGTAATGCAGTAATGTAAAAGTGTTAAGCCCGAAATGTGATAAAAAAAATGTAAGAAAACCCAAAATGTAATAACTGGATGATAATGTAACAAGATTCTGAGCTCAAAACATAATGACTTTATTACATTATGGGGCATAATGTAATAACCGACCCAAAATGTAAAAAGTTATTACATTTTGGGCAAAAACTTACTACGTTTTGGGCTCAGCATAGTGTTACATTATCGACCAGTTATTACATTTCGGGTTGTATTGTCATTGTTTGGGTTATTGTATCGCACTCTAACAAGGCTGCTTTATTGTAAAGTGGCTTTACACTCTTTGCCCCTCTTCAAATCCAGACTCAACCCCCACCGTTCATGTCTGCATAATCCATTTAATAACAACCTGCAAGTTTACATCCCCACATCTATTATTGTCTGCTGATTTTATTGTTCTATTGTTGATTTTATAGATTTTTTAAAACTTTGTACTGTGTCCTTGAGTGTCATGAAAGGCACTTTTAAATAAAATGTATTATCATTATTATAACATTTGTTATGAATTGTTACTTTACAAATAAAGATTGATTGGTTGGTGAAATTTTAGACAGTGTGCATGAGTTTGACTCCTACATTTAACAGTGAAAAATTAAAAAATATTGATGGCTGTTGCTTGTTTTTTTGTCCTGGTATAAAACCAAAAATCAATCAGTTTGGTTTTGAAGGCAAAAATTCTCCTTTAATGGAAAAAAAATAGACTTGGACTTATCATTTCAAATAGGTTATTACCATCAATAAGCATATGACTGTTAGTCTTTCTGAAAACACCATTTTGCTGATCATTAGACGTTGCATCAGTAAGCAGTGGTGCCTGACCCTCCTTTAAAAACAGTGATGTATCTGAAACACCTACATCGTGACCCAGACCCAGCTTGTTCCCTCAGTGTCCCTACACACTCTGCTATCACCAATGAACACACCTAAGTGCGTAAGGTTAATTAAATAAACTCCTTTCCTCCCACATAACCTTGAACTTTGTCTTAACCGTGGAGAGTCAGAGCAGGTGGTCTCTGGATCAGCCTGAAACAAAGCCCCTCACCACTGTTTGAAAATCTCATTAGCAGAGTCACTCAGGCTAAGAGTTTGTTTGGTGAAACCTGAGTAAATGTGCCGGCGGACGGTGACACATGAGCACGAATGGCTGAGGAAGCAGAGCCTGTTGTTACAGGGGTGTGATTTATCAATGGAGGCGTTCATGTTGAAACAATACAGTGAGGCTGCAGGAGGCTTTACTCTGATCCAGTAGTTATGAAACAACAGACTGAGACGATTAAAGGACTGAATGATATCTGGTGACACATGAAACGGGAAGAATCTAAACTGTGCTGTTGAATTATCACAGAGGAGTTTAAAGTGTTCAATTAACACTCTCTTAATAAAAAAACACTTCCTTTTATATCTGTTAGAGACACCACACATGAAGATAAAAACTCAGACACTGAACAGTTTTGATCGTACTGTGTGTGGTGTGCTCCGATAATCTCAACACAGCACGCCACACACACATGACCATTCCCACCCACCACTGATCTAGAATCTAGTCCTCCAAGTCAGAAATCTGATTAAACCTGATCTAACAAGAACAAAGAAGAAGAAACATAGCAACAACCGGAAAAAACAACATGGGAGAGGACATAGGAGAAGAGGGAATGATGGTGGTCTTTGGACCATTCTGACTGAAAAATCCTGAACCAAAAAAAACAGGAAAAGACTGTGGAAAAAGTCCTGGAGACAGCGTGAACACATGAGCTGGTCCTCCATTTCTGAGGTCCACTGAACTTTATGTTTCAGGTTGGCCATGTTTGTTTTTATTTACGCCTGCTTCCTTGTTCCTCCATCAGCTCGCTTCTTGATTGGCTACATTCACGTCACAATTCACATAGTCATGACTCGTCAGCTTTCCCCACACACATGAAGATTTTTGGTTGTAAATATTGAACAAGTTTAATATTTACGATTGTAGGTCCTGACCTGTTTGGGAGCCGATTATCAGGACAAATTCACTCTGAACACCTCAGACCACAGGATAATCTTATAAAACAGAAGATAATCTGGCGTTTGCTGTCCTTGGTCTGGAAGGGGGAAAGTCTGGACAAAAACAGCCCGATAATCTTTATGTGTGTCTTTAGATTTCTTCCTGGTTTTGCGTGTGCCTTGGGAACTGAAAACCTGCCATACTGTTGATCACTAAAGTACAATTTGTGAAATAGTTAACAGTAATATTGAGAAACAGGTGATGCTTAAAAATTATAGACAACATCATGAGTTTGATAAATGAGAGCAACTGGGAGTTCAGCATCTTTAGCTGACCCCAAAGGTTGTGAGGGATCAGAAGGGAGATGGTTTATACTCCAGCTGCATCTCCTTCCCTTGACATGTTCCTAAATTAATCTGGACAGTTACTCGGTGCATGACGACAGACAGAAAGGTGTGATTTAGGAAACGTTTCCCCGATAAATCTCAGTGGGCATGTCCTGCAGAGAGAAAGGAGGAATGACCGCTCTGCGGCGCCTCCCTCCCTCTCTCCTGCACATACCCTACAAGGTCAGATGTGAGTGGCTACCCGCTCTGTGTTTGATAAACACTGCTCTTCCCTCCACTCAGGGCTTTTCTCACACTCTGTTTGTCTTTTCATGTCCTGGATCACTCGCCTCTCAGGCCTTTATAGGTGATTTCTGCTACATGGCTGCAGGACAAACAGTGGAAGTGAATTTCATTTAATGAGACAGGAGCTAAAACAGAGAAGGGGAGCTGCATTCAAGCGACCAGGAGAGTGCTGGAGCAGGTGTTTGATCAGCCCCATGGAGCCTGAAGGAACAAACTATTCCAAAAACAGTTCACCGGACTTGCCTTTAAATTCACAATAAGCAAAGTCCAGAAAGTTAAAGCTGAGGATAATATGGATGAATTAAAGGTAAACACCAACATTATTTTGTTTTCATGTCCTGCCTCACTCCTGAGTACATGAAAGGCAGATAGACAACATTCTTTTGACTGTGTGTGCAGAAACAAAGAAGAGACGGGCAGAGCTCGCCCACCGCTAATTAGCTTAGCTCAAATACTGGGAGTCAATGGGTAGTGTTAGCCTGTTAACCTTTTTTAACTTGTGATGTTACTCGAAAGAAATACATGAGAAACTTAAGCACAGGGCGAATGCGCAAACCACCACAGTAGAGCTTGTCAGTTGGCCAACAAAACAAAGCAGGTCCATGGTGGTTTGCACATGTGCCCTGCGGTTTAGTTTCATATGTATTTCTTTAAAAAATTACATTGAGTGCTAATCTTAGTCTAAAAACAGATTATACAGGCACACAGGACTGTTTAGAGTTGCTGAAGAGTTAATCTGATGACTGTAGGCAGAGGCAGGCTAACACTATCCATTGACTAACAGTGTTTGAGCTAAGCTAGTCAGCAGTGTGGGAGCTCTGCCTGTCTCTTCCTTGTTTCTACACGCACAGTCGAAAGAATGGAGTCTATCTGCTTGTCATGGATTCAGGAGAGAGGCGAAAAAAAAAAAATGTTGGCGTATCCCTTTAACTCCACTTTGAACCACTCTGCTTTATATATAAGCGTGCCCAGCCTTAAATGCTGCAAATACTTCTTAGATAAACTTGTGCAGAGGTAAACTGTACCTTGATGGAGGATCCAGAGGAGATGCTGGATGAGGAGATCTTGAAAGGGGTCGCTCTGAGGCCAAGCGTCAACTCTAGAACAGAAGGAAACACAGACGTGAGCAAAATTGAGACTTTATTTTGTTGGGAAGGAAAGTTCAAAGTTGATATGTGTTGATATTAGTCATATTGATTTTTGCATTAAAACTTGATTTTAATTGAAAATACTGCAGAAACTGGTCGGTCGCAATGTCATGGGTGTGAATGAGACTTCAAATGAGATAAATTTATCATTATGGACGATATGGCGCAGGTGTGTGATTCCTTTTGGTGATGAAATCTAGGGGAGAATTTTTCCGGGCGGATTTTGAGTCGTTCCAAATAGTGATGTATTTGTAGGGGGTTAACTTGGATTTGAAGAGCTTATTGATTTTCCACTTATTTGTTTTTTTTGTTGGTTTGTTTTTTATTTTATTTTCATTATTCGATACAAGGTTTTGCTCTTAAAACACAGATTTTTTATTTGCCCACACGCTCAAGTAACAGTATTCTTTGTCATATGAACACTTGTGACTGAAACCCCTACCCCATCTCATTTGTGTTTTATTACTTGTCCTGTTTGCTTTTTTTCTCACTACTATCACTGTCTTGTTTTTTTTGTTTGTTATGTTTTTGTCTCTTGTTATTGTCTTATTATTTTCTCCTGTATGTACTATTCATATTGCACTTTACTCCTTTGTATGTCTTGTTAAATGTTTTCAAAAAAAATGTGTCAGGTTGAGTATGACCTGTGTGTCAAATTCTACAAGGGCATTATTAATCTCTACATTAAGCACCGGATGTAGCAGTGAAGGAAACCCTGCACTCCTTTAACAAGACACAAAACTGTGAGTCCGCGTTGATGCGGTCCACAGCTGTGGATGTCATGAGAACAGAAGAATATGTCCATGGCCCTGCACTGTGCTGGTGGTAGCCATCACTCAGTTACATAAGCCTTCATACTCTCATAAACAACACAGAGTGATGACATGGAGGAAATAAATTCAGCTACACATTTAACTTAAACAGACCTCTTCTCCTGTAAGAGTGCACACATGTGAGCCCCCATGAGCCATAAAATACAGCACAACAGAGTACATTAAGATCCTCTAAGTGCTTTTAGTCGGTAATCTGAGACAAAATCCAAGTCCCTGTTAAGTCAAGAGAGAGACGGCAGGTTCCCAAAAAAGGAGACCAAAACCTTGGATGCAAAATCAGCTGAAAAGAAACCATGTGACCCTCCTGAAGACAAGCAGATCACATCTGTGTGAGTTTGTTGTTTGACATGTTGAAGCTCCAACTGTGAGAAGCTTTAAATAAACAGTTTGGTTTGGAGGCTCAAGTTGAAGCTTTACTTCTCAAACTCTCTAAATTAATGCATTTCAAGCTTTTTTTAAGTCAATAATGAATCCCTGCTTGTGCTGTGAGTGTGTACTGTGCTGCGTTTGTAGACTGAGCCACAGGAACATTGTGTTTTAAAGACTGGAGCTTCCCTTTAGGAAGCTATTTATCATCCGAGACTGTAGGCACAAGTGTTCCCCTCTCAACACTTAAGCCTGGTTTATACTCATGTGTCGACACTGGAGCAGCAGCACTGGTGCCCCAAACCGTCTCAAGCATTTATACTCATGTGTTTGAACATGTCCTGCAATACCCCACACAAGCTCGAGATGTCAGTGCAGTTTCTGTTACGGTCCTGATACGTTCTCTGCTCGTTTGCACGCATAGAAACTGAAATGTGTCATCAGCGTGTGGTGTTGGACTGTAAAGCTGGTAGATAATCAGCATCAGTTGCTTATGCCTCCGTTCAGGTTGATCCTTGATAAAGAATATAATTTACTAATAAATAGGGATGGGAATCGAAAACCAATTCCAGTTGAGGATCGTTAACAGCTCCATCAAAGTATCGATATCATGAGTCTTTTTGCTAATCAGTTCCCTTATCAATTCCTTCCACTGACAGGGTTCAGAAGCGGTCAGACTTCTGGCTTAATTTTTGACTAAAGGCGCCTACTGTACAACCTTAAGTGAGGGGAAACACCAGCAACTTGCAGAAGCAGTTATCTATGCTGTGTGTTTTTCATTGTTGCCACTGAAAAGGGACAGGCCAACATTTGCCCACATGGGAAATCTGCAGGAATCAATAAGGGAATCGTTAAAGAACTGGAACGATTAGCAGGATCGTTTCAGGTTTTTGACTTTTTTTTGGAACAGAGCTTAGAGTTAAAGAAACTGTTGTTATTTAAGGATCTGTTTGGATAAATTAATGGACTGGCATATTGGACCTTAACTCTTTTGCACAAACACTGGTTGATCCAAAAAAAAAAACCAAAACATGCACTGGGAGAGCATGCAAACTCCACATAGAAAGGCTCTGACCGACACGGAATCGAACCAGCAACTCTCTAGCTGTGAGGAACAAACATTACCTGCTGCGCCACTGTGCATCTATCAAATAAAAGCATAAGAAACAGGAGCAAGTCTTCAAAAAGTCAAACCAAACTCTTGTGTTTGTTCCTCAGTTGTAGCTATTGATCAATGTGACTCACGCCAAAGTCATGCATTTATAATTCTGATCATAAATCAATCAATTCACTGATTATGATCATTTTCTGCCACAACAGAACAGTCATACTGCAACTCCACTTAAAAAAATACTAAACTATCCCTTTAAACTGGTGGATTCCTGCTATTTAAATACAGACTTTGGCTGATAGATGCTCATCCCTTATTAGGACTGTTGTCATAAGATGGGAGCTAAATGCACATGCTCTTGACTGACTGATGCAAAAGCTTGTCTGATTGGATGAAGAGAAAACAGACAATAAATAAAGGCTGTCCCAAACAAACTGCTCTGTGTGCTGGCAGGTTTATTCACTTACACTGTAACAGTCTGACCATTCAGTCCGCTCTGACAGCCTGCTGTTGTTTGATCCGAGCAGATTCACTCTCCGCTGACCTCACCCCCTCGCCATCGCAGCGTCGCCCACTTTATAACAAACACCCTTCAGTCTGGCCACACTGCTTCAGAGTCAGCCTGAGCATCACTCCCCACTCATCACTCATGTTTGTGCTCCGCTTGTTTAGCCTCACAAAAACCCTCTTCTCATCGTCCCACTCACGACCCAGTCTGTGGTGCCCGTCACGTCCCACTGCGGCTGGGATTCCTCCGTGGTGTAAGAGTCAATGTTGGCGAGTTTGAGACGTACAAACGCTGAAGTGTAATTCACAACAGCAATGATTAAACAGTAAGTAGATTTGCATATTTAAACATCCAGTGAGGAACTTTTCCATATATTTTGGGGACATTTGGGGACAAAGTTCAACCTCTAATCTCAGTTTTATCCTACATTGTTTTGTTATTTTATCTCAATTCTTTTAGGCTTCCTCCCAGTTTTAATACTAATGTTTAAGAGCCTTTTACTTCATCACTCTCCTTCTGTGTTCATCGATTTCACCTCAACATAACGTCAAGTTTCTTGATTGTGTACGCAGTTTTTCAACATATTTCATCCTACTTTTATCTTTTATCCAAAGCCTCGAATTGACACCAGCAAACCTGCCAAATGCAGGTCATTTCAGGAGTGGCCGGTACCACAAAGACCACCATGAGCCACTTTGACTGGTCAAAGGCAGCACTTTGTGGTTACTGCACCACTTTAACCCTTTGACTGGCATTGTAACCGTGCGGTTGACTTTTTGCCGCCATACCACTGTAAAACTCTAAAAACCCATCTTTGTTTGTTTTTCCTTATTCACCTCTCTGAATAGTGTTTGTGACACCAATATGTATCAACTGGGTGGTGCTGCTGTACATGAATATGATTGTTTGAAAACCAGAATAAATCGGAAGTCAATCGTTGCTGCATAGGTTCTCAGAAATCTAACAGTAAGAGCAAACATCGGAGTAAGAAAAAACCTTTCACATATTTCCAGATTCTCTAACAATCAGAATTTAGTTAAAGGAAATAAATTTGACCATAAAAAATGTATCCATGATTCCTCAGAAAACTGGGTCAGCCGCTACATATCTACATTTTGCTCCCTGAGATGTTTTCATACGAAAAAACAAAATTTTGTTGCAGAAACTTAATAAATCCATTCACACCCAGGATAACCTTTAACAGGCAAGCCAACCAGCTGGTTGACCAACAAATCTGCTTCCTAATTGGGTAATCCGAAAAATAAAACCTGAAACATTGCTAGATGAAGAGGCAGGAACACACCAACAGATAATTTGTTGCAAATGTATTTCTTAGTTTGGAAGTCAAAGGATTAACTAGAAGTGCTTGCAAACCTTCGTCAAAGCATTTCTGACACTTGACAGAGTTATTATCAAAAATATGGAAAACTTATTACGACTTCCCTCTTTGTACTCAGGTATGTATTAGGCCTGTGCTCAAAATATTGATACGGCAAACTATTGTCATACACTCTTCGATATCGATACAGTTTCTACAGAATCCATACAGCCTCAAATGCTGTGACAGCTGTTGCTGATACACTTTGAGTCAGGCGTAGCTCAAAGTCGAAGCCAAATTTCATTAATGAAGCACATCGACATGGGGAGCTGGGCTCAAAACCTGCAACCTTCTAATTACTGACAGAGCACACTAAAGGACTGAGCCACTGATGCCCCACAACAGATAATCAAAAATCTGTGGAGAACTTTCTAAGTTTTCAGGCACCCAGACAAGCAAACAACAGACAACAGCAAAAACAGAGCCTCCTCGGCGGAGGTAAAAACATGTTTCACGCTAACCGTGTTTCACTGTGAACAAGTGTTTGTTAATTAGATGTCTATTGCAATAATCCCCCATTCTGAAAATAAAGGGTTTCACTTTTATCCCTATAGTAGGACTGGGAAATATGGCCTAAAAATAAAATCCTCTATTTTTTTCCCCACATCACTCGATTTATAATTTTAATCCATTTCTTCCCTCCCAAACAAAAACAAAAACAGAAACAGAAAAGAACAAACTCAAAGTGACACAGACAGGCGAGTCAAGTTTTGTCTTATGTTATCAAAATATATTACAAAACTAAACAGAATTTCCCACTTTTAGTTACAGTGAATGCCATAAAATGTCTACGTAAACACTGAGAGCTGAGCTATTTTCCCAGTAAATTAACCTGGAACTCTCTAAAAAGCATTTAATCTCATTTAATAAACAAATATTAGCCTAAACGTGTACCTGTGCAGAAACTGATAGGGCCTGCCATCATAAAAAATGTAAATTTTCAGTATTTATATTTTCAAACATTGTGACAACTTACAATTGGAGTGAATCTTCTGCAGAAGTTAATTCGAATTGATCAATTTAATCAATATATTTTCCAGCCCTAGCCTATAGTGAGGATAGCGACTCAGCTTCTCTGTGAGATTTTGCTCACTGAAGCAGTTTATGCCGTTCACTTCGCTTATTCATAGAGGTATATTCAGACTGGTGCAGCATGTTTTATTAAAAAAAGTGCACTGCATCACTGCATCCTCAGGGCTGCATAATGGTGAAGCAGGTTAGTGCTCATGCCTCACGGCAAGAAGGCGCTGCACTGACATCACAGTTTGTGCCTTAGACCGACAGTTTCACCCACTAAGTGACAGAAAAAAACATCTAATGGTTGATACTGGTGGTAAGAAACAGCTAAACACTTAAATTCACCGGGAAAGTGCTGTGTTTTAATGATGTTCATCACAGGAAATGTAGATTCTAGTCTGATTTATGCTTTAAATTGAATAAATAAACTTTTGGAGCCATAAACTGCTGCGAACATCATCTGAGGGTGTTCACTGCCCTTGGTGAACATTATTAAATAATAACAACAACGAAACGTGTTATTTTTCTGCTTAATTTAAGTATTCAACTGCCCTCTTCCCTCTGATGGCTGTTGCCACTCAGTCCCTGGAATTTCTCTCACTAACGCTGACTGTGGCGTCATGAGCAGACCCTCTTTAGATGATGGACTGATGTTCATCCTTAAAGTAATCACATGCTCTACTCAAAAAAACAATACATTTGTTATCTGTGTTGACTCAAAAATGCATAGAACCCAAATGACAAAAGCATCAGCACTCACAATGAAAGTCTTTGACTTTATTTTAGTCAATGCAGCAAGAACTAACTTTATGTATTTTTTTTGTGGTAGTATTAATATTTAGTTCTGTTATCTAGTATTATGTATTTTACATCTACTGATGTATGAATTCATTTATACGTGATTGATATTGGATGAATTTCTACTCAATTCTTAAGTTTTGGGTCTCTCTACATCCTGTAACTGACTTATTTATCATAGCATGTATTTAGTGATTTTATTCAACATCATTTTTTTTTTTTTTTTTACAATATTCTCCCTTGTTTTGGGTGTGCATCCTCTCTGTTTCTCTGTTCCTTTGTTAATCATCTACTTGGCCGCTCACCTGGAGTTAATTATATTAGATGGTCACACTCAGTCACTCAGTGTTACAAACACTGATGAAACGCATTTGTTTTGTTGCCTCTGCATTAACTTTAATTAAAGTGTTCGTCATAACCAGCTTAAAGCTCCATACAGAAGCTGCAGAGGGAGATTCTCTTCATCACAAACTTTAGGCAGATCCTAAAGATAAAGCTGCCAAGGCTGTGCACCAGTGTTCATTTTGTTGACTAATTATTTTCGTCATAGTTTTCGTCAACAACGTTTCTTCCCCTGACGGAAACCAGACAGTAACGAATAAAAACAAGTGCACATGAACAAAACTAAAACTAAGTTAACTGACATTTTCATCAACACATAAAAACTAGACTAAAATGTTTGACAGAGACTTAATCCAATCAGACCTAATTTGGTCATGTAGAAAGTAGGGACAAGTTAGGAATATATCCAATCACAGCTACTTTGGTTGTGTGTAAAGGTTGGATGAGTTAAGAGGGACATCCAATCACAGCTGCCTTAGCCTGGTGGTGGTGGGATAAGTTGTGGAGCGATCCAATCAGAGCTCCTCTCTTTATGAATTGATATATTCATGTAGAGCAGGTTCACTGTTTGTTGTCAGTTCTGGTATTGTAACTGAGATGCTCTGCCAGGTAGCCTAAATAAAGGTGACTGCATTTCACACAAAAGTTCAATTTGTTTCTGTTCATTTATACATTCAGACTTTCCCAGCATTCAATAAAGGGTTATTAGATGTTTGATTTTATCCAAGTGTAAAACATGACTTCAGAAATTCAAGGAAACATAGGCAATACACTTTACACTTCATGTTTTAGTCGACTTAATTTAAAGGAGATTTCATCGACTAAAATGTTGCAAGATTTTATCAACTTAAACTAGATTAAAATTAAAACAATTTAGATGGCTAAATTATGACTAAAACTAAAAGATATTTTGGGCAAATGACTAAAACTGAAACTAAATTAAAAAGGGGTGTCATAATCAACACTGGTGTGGATCGAAAATATCCCTGGAGGTGTGCACATTTGCTCTTGACTGTGATTTTATTATGACAACTGGCAAACTATAACATCATTAATCAATTAAATTAAATTCTGTTTTATGGAGAGCATTTTGCGACTTTCACTACACTGTCTCAGGGGCAACTACGCTCCACTGAATGACTTAAAAAAGGACAATATCACCTAGTCTGTCCTCAAGAGCATTAAACATGAGGATTTAAAAGAGAAATGAGTGCTCTTGGATGTAAACTTTGACTTAAATGCATGAGAAGAGAGAGTTATTTCAGGTTTTGGAGGGTTGTTTGTGTAATGTCCCTACCTTGTCTCTGTCCCAGAGCATTGCTGTTGATGCGTGGGGTCATTGTGGTGATGGGGACAATGGTGCCCCTCGGCGAGGACGTGCTGGAGGACGTGGTGCGCCCATCCTTGATCTCGATGGTGAGGAAGGTCTTCATGTCCGGGTCGGCCTCTCCCTGGGTGACCTGCTGTCCAGCTGCTCTCCCTGTGGTCCCGTCTTCCTTTGAGCCGCTGGAGGCATCTTTTTCAGCCGGATTCCTCGTCCCGCCCACCGAGCTCTGCCATTGGTCGGCTGAGGACAGGGGTTTGCTGGGAGCGCCCCCGGGCCGAGGCGCAGCAGAGGTGTGAGATGTGGAGTCGGCCCTCGCTGGCCCGCCTCCAGCTGTGCCGAGGGATGCTGGCGTGTGTGTGAACAGCTCGGCGGCCCTGGAGAAGCTGCCGGGGGTCGTCCCGTTTCTCAGGGGGGTTTTCTTCAGAGAGGGGACGCTCGGGCTCTGGCTGGGCTCGGTGAACTTTCTCATTCGGTCGCGCACTGAGTTGGTGCGGTTGAATTGTTCCACTGTCACATCTTTCTTCTCAGGAGCTGTAAAAACATAAAGCAGGAGTGAAGTCTAAAAACACACTCTCTTATCTCCCCCTCCTCAAATCCCTCCGTCCTCCCCCCTCTCTCCAGGTTTTGCTCCAGCCCTTTTATTTTGCTTGACTTAACCTCCCCCGTTTCCCCCTCTATTTTATGGACTTTTCAGGACATGTTTCTTCCACTCATGGATATTCTTTCACTCTGATCCTTAATACTGTCAGATAATGTGTACAAAGCTCATGATTTGGCATGGACCCTCTGACGGAAAAAGCATTAGTGATCAGAGGAGGAGATGTTCACTGAGGTCATCCTAACAAAGGAGACAGAGAGACGTACAGCTCTGAAGGGAGAGCACAGTTTATAGTACGGAGGACACAGCAGAGAGCACTCTGGTAGAAAGAGGGGAGCGTAAGCTGTTACATGTTGTCTTCTCAGCTATCTCCTCGTGAGTGACCCTACATGGTCACACTAATGACTGTGGTGGTCTCTTAATTCTGCAGTCTTACAGATAACAGCTCTGCCCACTAGAAGTGCACAAGAAAAGGGGAGTTGCTGCATTTATTCTGGGACTGTCCCTACATTTACGAGATCAAGGTTTATGGGAGAAGCCTCTCCAAACAGAGCCTGAGCCTTAAGATTTTATTGATGCCATTGCTATCTGGGTAAGAGCCCACAGAAAGTGTTTGGGGATGGGCAGAACCGTTCAAAAGCATATCCAGCCGGTGACTGGACGATCGTTCTGCCAATCACATTCATTACGTGCTAATCAGATAATGAAGTAGGCGTTCGGGCTGAAAGATTTATCATTTTTGAATCGAAATCGCAATTTAAGACAACGCAGTCATGACTGCCCCAGGATCTGTTGTGCCAACTATTTTACACGTACTATTAGGGCTCTTACCACGGTTACGATTAATGAACGATTACTTTATGCTATGCTGGAACAAATTGGTGATGTTACTGACAGTCATCGAAAAGGTCTTCCTGCAGTATTCACACTTAACTTCTTTCTGCTCGATGTCCTCTGCACAGAATCCAAAATGTGCCCAAACAACGGAGACGGCATTTTTCTTAGCTACAAGCTTCTCTGATAGATTGGCGCTTGTCTCCTCCATGTTGGCAGCGCGTCCTTCACTCTTGGTGAAAGTGAACGCAGACTGTATGGAGGGGGTGTGGTCACGTGACTTACACAGGGAAAATAATCAAAATAATCGACATGAGTAAAATTACTTCAATTAGAGGATCTAAATGTCAGTTTCGATTATTTTTAGATTAATTGCCCAGCCCTACATACTACTTTACAAATTTGCAGGCAATTTGCTTTTAAGAAAGGCTCGCAAATGAACAGCCTACTCATAACTGCGACTCAATCATCAATGTTCACTTAAAAGAGCCGTTTAAAAGAGTCGACTCGTTCTCGAACGTCCCATCTCCAACGCGAAAGTGCTGGTGAGCAGGTCAACAACACGAAGCCTCTGTTTAGGAGTAGAAGATGGAGTATCCCTTAAATAATGAAAACAGATTATTCACCATCATAAGATGATGAATATGGCCCATGGATGTGTCACTAGCTTTAGTTCTTACTTTAGTCCACTTGTCTCTGCTTACCTCCCGTCCTTCGCCCACACACCAACACAGCATCGTGTGGATTTGCTGTTCATCATGAGACTGGGATCCACATTCAAGATTTCCTACTGCTAAGCACAGGTTTTTCACTTTGCTGCCATGATGGAGGGATTCATGATTGGCTATATGGATTCATGTTGGGTGTTGGATGTGTGTATTTGTATATATATGTATTTTATATGTATATATGCATATATCTGTATCCATAAAATGAAGAGTTTGTCTTCAGCCTGCTCTGTTGTAGTGTATTGAGATAACACTTGTAACGAATTGGCGCTATACAAATAAAGATTAATTGATTGATTAATTGATATAGGATGCAATATGTGCAATACGTACAGTAGATAATGATATTGTTGCAGTCTTTTTAAAGCGATGCTCTGCAGCTGTTTGAGCTGCTGCGTTGAACTGAACAGGACTGGACTATCTGACCTCATGCCTCTGTTTGTATTGAATATGTTGTGTGTCTATTGTTTTATGTTATGAGTGTTTTTTTATGGTTTTTTATTGTTTGTTTTGTGAGATTTTAATGTCTTTTGTGATCAACTGCTGCGCACCAAATTGCCCTTTAAGGGACAACCTACTAAGTGAAGCTGAAGTTGAAATACAGGGTTAATGTTCATGTTATTATGTTCTGCCCTCAACAGTCAAAGCACTTTGTAATTATCTGTTTTAAAAGCTGCTATATAAATACAATTATTATTACATTATTATCCTCTGCTGACACCCCTGCCCTCGAGTTCAGGTGCTGCCAGCTGTGGAAACACGAGAGAGAGACTGAGGCCAGACTTTACTGAACCAAACCAGAGCACTTGCTGGACCCACCGCTTTAAAGGGGTGCGCCAACTTTTTTCTTTTCGTGTTTTGCCTCACTCCTGAGTCCATGACAAGCAGTTGCAAGACACTCTTAATTACAAATGGCCTGCAACAATGAACAGCTCACTCACAACTGTGAATAGGTTCTTGCTCTTCCCTTAAAAAAGCTGTTTAATGGACTTCTCTGCAGCAAGAAAAATGTTGAACATGTACTCTCAAAGTGGAAGTACTTAGAATATAGCACTCTTTACTCCTGTTTTTTGATTATTCATGTATTTTACTTGATTTTATTTTAATTTTACTCTAACGTGTCATCACAGGGTACCCTATTGTCTCTGGAATAACTGTATAAAACCTGGATATTTGCTTTTTTATGTAGTTTAATATAACATTTGAACTTGAGGACATGCAAGGATCCAAAATGTCTAAGGGTGCTCTCAAACAAACTGTGTTTCTCCATTTTTTAAAATCAACATTTTAAGTTATTTTGAAAGTATTTTTTTCTTTTTTCTCATGTACCCAATGTTTTATTTTGTAAATATAACAAAACTCATTTAACACATTAATAAAAAAAAAAAAAAAAAACACTGCTCAAAAGACTTGACTGTTCACAAACTGTCACATCTTTAGCGCAAGCCTCTGTTTGCAAGAAGCTGATGACTGTTAACAGAGGCAGGCTAACACTACCCATTGACTCTCAGTGTTTGAGCTAAGCTAATTAGCAGTGGGCAAGCTCTGTCTGTCTCTTCCTTCTTACTGCACGCACAGTCTAAATAATGGTGTCTATCTGCTTGTCATGGACTCAGGGGTGAGGAAAGGCATGAAAAGAAAAACTTTTGGTGCATCCCTTTAAAGGCTGGAGGACTCAAACTCGACTGAGATTCTCATGAAGAAATTACAAACTACTTACTTAGAAGTTTGATTTGTATGTATGATAAAACTGACTGATTTGATGGATCAGGAAGTGAGCTGGACGGATTTCTTACCAGAATCCTTTGCTTTTCCATGAGTGAGCGGCAGGTCGCTGTTGAGCGTCATCTAGAAAGAGTAAAGACAGAAACAGATCAGGTTTAGAGAGAATATGCAGCAGGTCTGACTAACGTCCACAGATCTGTTTATCTGAGGGGCTTCATGTTTTATGGCTTCAAAGTGCATGAATTCACGAGGGGCTTCAGTCTGCATACATGACCACCATGACACCACACGCTCTGATCTTACACACAGGATCAACCGGCTGTTTTCATTATGCAACGTTTGTGTTTGGAGCGAGTGGTGGGCCTCTGGTCTTTTTTTGGCAGAGGGGCCTCAGTGTTTACATTACTCTGAGGAGACGGAGCATCGGCCAATCTTACAGGGAACAATAAAAGAAGTGCGGGGCCGGCCTTGAGTAAACACATTAAGACGAGCGACACGATGGCGTCACCGGTGACCCGAGACCCTAAGAAGGGAAACGCCGCCCAACAGTTAACGGCCTGTGAGCAGGATGAGCAGAGACAGAGCCCCTGGCCCGTAACGCCGTCTCCCTCTCGCTGCCAGCAGGTGAGGCTGAGGTGAAGCAGAGACTCTCAGGTGAAGAGTTTATTTGTGTATCCAGGTAACTCCAGGCAAACAGCAGCTCAGCACCCAGTGTTTATGGATGCCGATGTGACCTGGGTGTCACTGAAGAATGACTGATGGCATCAGAGCTGGAGAGAGAGGAGGGAGCTGTGCCTGCAGGGTGCTCAGCTCAACACTCCACTCTAGTGGTGCGGATGTGATCAACACAGGAGCTGCCGCTGCATCAGGGGTCTCTGAGGGCCTCCATAACCCTCTCTGAAAAAACTAAATATACAAATTGATCTGCTGAAGGGATTAGAGCGGGGCAAAAAGACATAAAAGAAAGTATTTTGTTTAGTTTCCCTTTTTCATCATAGTTTTCATCAACAACCTTTTTTCCCCTGACGAAAACTAGACAGTAACGAATAAAAACAAGTGCACATGGACAAAAACTCAAACTAAATTAACTGACATTTTCATCAACAAATAAAAACTAGACTAAAATGTTTGACAGAGACTTAATCCAATCAGACCTAATTTGGTCATGTAGAAAGTAGAGACAAGTTAGGAATATATCCAATCACAGCTACTTTGGTTGTGCGGAAAGGTTGGATGAGTTAAGAGGGACATCCAATCACAGCTGCCTTAGCTTGGTGGTGGTGGGATAAGTTGTGGAGCGATCCAATCAGAGCTCCTCTCTTTATGAATTGATATATTCATGTAGAGCAGGTTCACTGTTTGTTGTCAGTTCTGGTATTGTAACTGAGATGCTCTGCCAGGTAGCCTAAATAAAGGTGACTGCATTTCACACAAAAGTTCAATTTGTTTCTGTTCATTTATACATTCAGACTTTACTAGCATTCAGTAAAGGGTTATTAGATGTTTGATTTTATCCAAGTGTAAAACATGACTTCAGAAATTCAAGGAAACATAAAAAACGTCTTACACTTTACACTTCATATCTTAGTCGAGTAAATTTACAGCAGATTTCATCGACTAAAATGTGAAACTTCATCAACTAAATGTAGACTGAAATTAAAACAATTTAAATATCAAAATCATGACTAAAACTAAAAGATACTTAAGGCAAAATAATATAACTAAAACTAAATTAAAAAGTGCTGTCAGAATTAACACTGCTTAGGGTCTCTTGGCCCAGGCTATTTATCTGACATGCTTTTATCATATGAGCCTGTGAGAGCCCTCAGGTCTTCAGGTGGTGATTTTTTAGTCTCAAATCCTACCTTTTAAATTTCACTTATGAATAATTTCTTCCCCATTTTTACATTTTAACATGTTTTATTGAATCATATATTTAAGCTTTGTTTGTTTTATCAATCTTACCAAACAGTCTTTTATTATTATCTCAATCTATGTAGTTATTTCTTTTAATTCCATTATTACTTATATTCAGTTTTATTTTTTCACTTTTTTCTCGAAGCTGTAAAGACATCATTATGAAATTTTAAGACAGCTGTTTGAGCACACATTTTCTGAAAGGTGGAGCAAACGGCAGAAGGAGAGGAGGATAGTCTGGCCATGGACAAATTCATATACTTTTATTTCTATTTTTTTATTTAACCATGATTTAACCAGATAAATCCCATTGAGATCAGGATCTCATTTACAAGAGCAATATCAATACACAATTAAAAAGTTTTAGGCAATAAATTACAACCAATAAATAAGTTAAAATCAACAACTTGACAATGGAAGAGCGATAATTTTTGAGGACAGTAACAATCAAAAACACAGGCATTGTTCATAGGATTCTTGCTGCCTGGTGAGTGAAATGGTACTAAAAACATTCAAAGTGTATTTTGTGAAATTTGAGACCTCTAAATCGTCCTCTAAATCGTCCTCTAATGTCTTTTTTCACGGATCCTAGACTGATACTCTACCTTTGGTTTCTGGAAGTCGGATTTTCCCTTGACGTTGCCGTTCAGGAGGACATTCCCAGGACCCCTCCGAGATAAAACTGCCCCGTCAGGCTGATCCTGGTCCATGCTGCGGTCCTGATCCTGGTTCGATTGAGCCTTGGTGCTGGCTGGTTCTTTGCCTCTGCTCTCAGTCTCTGAATCGGTGCTGGCTGCCTCCCCCTCTTCAGCTGGACCCCTCTCCTCAGAGGACATGCTCACGCTGTGCTCAGACGCCCCCGAGTCCTTCCGATTCCTCATCAGTGGACCGGTGATGTCTGATCCCCCAGACCCTCGACGCGATCTGACACCAGGATCTGAGACATCTGAGCCCAGTCTCTGCCTGACAAAGGACAGCGAGCCGGTGCTCCGCTCTGAGGCCCCTGAATCCAGGCGACCACGCTGGAATGGACTCTGACTTCGGTCTGAGGCTCCAGAGTCCAGCCGGGCTCTGAAAGGTGAGCCCAGACTCTTCTCTGAGCCTGCAGGATCCAGATTGGACCTGGAGAGGATGGAGGTCACGCTGCGCTCTGACGCTGAGGAGTCGGACCTCTGACGATGAGACAGAACCAGATCAGGCTCTGTGGTCATGGTTTCTCTCTGAGGCTGGATCAGCAGAGGACCAGAGACATCCTCCTTCACCAGATGATCTAGAACCAGCACCATACCGGAGTTTGAACCTGTGACAGGAAACAGAAACAAAAGTAAGATCAATTAAACAATCAATCAATCAGTCAGTCTTTATTTGGACAGCGCCAGTTCACTGTTACCTCAAGGCACTTTACAACAGAGCAGGCTGAAGCCATACTCTTCATTTATAATAAATATATTTGTATGGACACATACTCAATCCAGTCCAGAGACGTGTCCATCCAGGCAGAGACAAAGGGACTAAAATCACATTTAGACTTAATTAATCAATCTTTATTCGTGTAGCACCATATTTATTGAATATAAATTTATTAAAGGTCAGCCCCGTGAGATGTAGCATCTCATTTTCAAGAGGGTCCTCATGTCTGTATGGTTGTAAAGATAGTTTCTATGGATGTATAATCAATATAACCATGAATAGAGAGATCACTCTGATATTAACATTAATACCTATAATAATTATAACCTGGAGAGGACTGATGTTGATTAATATAACAGCATCTGGCTGAACTGCCATTAAAATGAGTTTAACTGGTCTAAAGGGAGGAATTTGTGTTAAATGAAGTCATTAAGAATAAAAACCCTTCTGCTGTCCAGCTGTGGCGCATATTTTGGTTTTGAAACAGCACAAATAGTTCCTGACAGATTATGTTCACTTTGCGACTGCATCCTCAGTCAAATGTGGTCACTGACACTAAATAATAACTTTCATTTACGTAGACTTTCCAAGCCACATGGCAAGTGTCAAAGTTAATCTGAGCCCCACAAATGAAACTTTGACAACCTCACAACAGTCAAAACCTCATGCCCAGAGAGGAAAAGACCAGTGGTTGAGCATAAATACTACAATTTGTGGCCTTTTTGCAGCACTTTCTGCACCTGGGGTAAGAGTTTGCACCTTTGAGTTTGAGGCTGTGGTTCTCTGCTCATCCCTTTCTTTGGTTGGGGTGTGATTCTTTGCCTCAAGTGCAGGATTTCAAGATGTCTTGTCACGTTCTTGCTACAGCTTTAGTAGAAGTTTTATCAAATCTGGACCATATTTCTTTATTAATGAAAAAAAACCCAACAACATCGAAAGCGTTTCTCAATAGAAAGGATACTACATGATCAATCACTCAGTCACCTGTTGGATATGCTTCTGAAAGGTTCTGCCAGACTGGGCCCCATTTACACGAACACAAATACGGTCGAAAACGTAGAGTTTTCATTGTGTTTTCGCCTCCTGTTTACACAACGGTGCCCAGATTGCCTGAATCTGCAAACTTTTGAAACTCAGGGTCCATATGGAAAGTTTTGAAAATGGATTCGTATCTGAGTCCGTGTAGATAAGATTCAGCATTTCAGGGTGAAACACTGACGTCACCACATGCACAGTACTCTTTCACATGAAGGCTGTGCACCCATACCAGGAACAACAACAGCTTCAGCCGTCTACCGAGCAACATGTGTGCTGCTTACCGTGCTCGGTTTGTTATCCAGAGAGAATTGCTGTCCAGACAAAAAAACTCTCACGTCTTCGTGCCTCCGCTCGCCATTGTTGTTTGTGAAAAGTTTGCCTTCACCAGAAAGGACACACGTGTTCTAACGTAGCTGTTTCACTACAAACCGACATCGCCATCTTCTGGCCTGGCATGCACACTACAGCATTTTCAGTTGTTTTCACGGATCCGTGTGAACGTGGAGCGCTTTTGATGACAAAGTTGTCGTTTAAAGGGGCCTGGGTCTTGCCGCTACAGGCCGAGCACAGTCGTTGTAGACCGGAGCTTGGCTGGACGAATCTACCTGTTTACAGACACTGGGCATCCAATTTGCCTCCCTGTGTGGTCTTTTGAGCACAAACACTAATGGAGACCCCAGGGCAGACCCAGAACCTCCTGGAGGCATAAGACACCCTATCTGGTCCTGGGTTGCCTTGGGATCCTAAAGGAGGGAAAATGTTGCAAGAAGAGAACTGACCTGCTTGGCCGACTGCCCTTGCAAGCTGGCTCCAGATATGATTATACGAAATCTTTGGACAATCATCCAACTATCAACTGCCATTGTGACTGTGACTAAATTATACAAAATCATTATGTTCATGAATTAATTTTGGCCTTTTACTCTTTTATTTAGATTGAGCAGCAAATACAGAAGGAAGCCAGGGAGACCGAGCGGGCACACAAACAGACCACCAGGCCAACAAGCGCCCCCTTCCTCAGTTTTTATCTGAATGTTTAGATTAAGTTAAGCAAAAACAAACACCACCAAATCAAAATCTACTAAGTCTTAATATTGTTATGTTTTTTAAATATTTTTATTTAACTTTATTTATTTGTTTAATTATTGAGTAACTCTATTTTAAGTGTAGTTCATTTATTTATCTGTCCTTATTATGATTAATAATATTGTTATAATTCTGTTTAACTATTATTATCCCTTTTATATTTCTTCTTTTATGGACATACTTACTCTCCTCACTGGTTTCTCATCGTTTTAGTCCTGTTTTTACCACCTTTTCTTGTTTTAATATACTCCCTTTTTTATTATCATTATATTTATTCTATCTTATTTATGTATTGATTCATTTTTTTCTATTTTACCTGTCCTCTATCTGCTCTCCTCTTTTCCATTTTCCTGATGTGATGTCGTCAACTTTTAACAGTCATAAATTTATCTACATATCTATAAATCTGTTACCTATTTATTGTCTTGTTGTCTACCCCCTTCACCAGTGTTCTGTATCTGTACGTGTTGACATGGTGAGCTCAGAGTTCTGCCTTTTCTCTGCCTTTGTTTTGTCTGTTAAAGCACTTTGTAAACATCTGTTTTTAAAGGTGTTTTATAGGCAAAGTTATTATTAATATTTGTGTATAGTGTTTTGAAGTCAAAGATATGCATGCTATGAAAATTTACAAATTTCAATAAAATGTGTCATAAAAAAAAAATTCTGAGTCAACTTTTTAGTCCCAAAACTCCAGTGCAGTCCCATCTCAGCAGGCCCTTGTTTGACTCCTAAAAAGGGTCTGTAGAGCTTTGCGAGTGAAAACAGGATGTGGTTTAGTTTTGGGGTGAAATATTAGAAATAAAACACTTGTCGGTGGCGAGGCCCCCATGAGAAGCCACAGCAGAAATCCCTCTTCAGGATCACAGAAGGAGGCATGTGGAGACACGAGGGGATGGAGGCATTTCCTCCAGACCGGCCTCAGTTCCTGAACAAGATCTGCGAGATTGTGTCGGTGGATTTGTGTAAAAAGAGAAGAAGTGGTCATCACCAAAGAGACAGAACGTGAGGGGGTCAGTAAGAACAAGGAGCCGAGGAGGAAACGAGTGTGAAATAGAGACCAGGAAAAGTACTTCCCCCTCCTCAGACCCCTTCAGTGCTCCTTCTATTCTCAGGAAACCACTTCACAAACAACACAGCACTGCCCACATCCTCCCCCTGCGACCGGCTCTACCTCCAGCACCACCACGGAGGATCAGAGTTTGTGGACAAACCACAGAGTATCAGATTCCCACATCTCAAAAACACACCGAGGCGACGCAAACACTCCAATGTGACCCGTGTTTGCACCAGCTCTCTGGCCAAACAGGATTCAGCGAGTATGGAGAGTTTCAACTATAAACCAGATCAGAGAGAGTCCAGTCGCCGCAGATGAAGGAAACTCTTAAACTTCTGAGGGCCGGGCCGTGGACCTGCACCAGGACGTAGGTCATTTGGAACCGGGCCGTTGAGGAATAAAAATAACTAGGTTCAGTATCATGTTTTAGGTTTTATGATGAGATTTAAAACTATGGCAAGAAAATAAAAGTCCTTTGCACCCAGTATTGGCTTTTTCCTTCAGTGGAACAATGGAGCTTCAGGCTGTGCAGGGACCGTCTGTGTGGTAATGACTGAGGGCACTCATCTGTGTGGTAATGACCAAGGACCCACGTACGTTTGGTAATGACTGAGGGCCCTGGTCTGTGCAGTAATAATTGAGGGCCGTTGCCTGCATGGTAATGACTGAGGACCCTGGTCTTTGTGGTAATGACTGAGGGCCATCGTCCATGTGGTAATGACTGAGGGCCCTCGTCTGTGTGGTAATGACTGAGGGCCCTCGTCTGTGTGGTAATGACTGAAAGATGTTGCGTATGCGGTAATGACTGAGGGCCCTCATTTGTGTAGTAATGACTGAGGGCCCTGGTCTGTGTGGTAATGACTGAAAGATGTTGCATATGCGGTAATGACTGAGGGCCATCGTCCATGTGGTAATGACTGAGGGCCCTCGTCTGTGTGGTAATGACTGAGGGCCCTCGTCTGTGTGGTAATGACTGAAAGATGTTGCGTATGCGGTAATGACTGAGGGCCCTCATTTGTGTAGTAATGACTGAGGGCCCTCGTCTGTGTGGTAATGACTGAGGACCCTGGTCTTTGTGGTAATGACTGAGGGCCATCGTCCATGTGGTAATGACTGAGGGCCCTCGTCTGTGTGGTAATGACTGAGGGCCCTCGTCTGTGTGGTAATGACTGAAAGATGTTGCGTATGCGGTAATGACTGAGGGCCCTCATTTGTGTAGTAATGACTGAGGGCCCTGGTCTGTGTGGTAATGACTGAAAGATGTTGCATATGCGGTAATGACTGAGGGCCCTCATTTGTGTGGTAATGACTGAGGGCCCTTGTCTGTGTGGTAATGACTGAGGGCCCTGGTCTGTGTGGTAATGACTGAAAGATGTTGCATATGCGGTAATGACTGAGGGCCCTCGTTTGTGTGGTAATGACTGAGGGCCCTTGTCTGTGTGGTAATGACTGAGGGCCCTGGTCTGTGTGGTAATGACTGAGGGCTCTTGTTTGTGTGGTAATGACTGAGGGCCCTTGTCTGTGTGGTAATGACTAAGGGCCCTCATCTGCGTGGTAATTATCAGGTTTTTTAACAGGACAACGCTGCAGTTTACAATGTCCACCTTACAATGTACTTCTTCAGAAGAATATCGTCTCTCTTTTGGACCATCCTGCATGTTCCCCTGATCTAAACCCAGCTGAGAACATTTGGGGATGGATGGCGAGGAAAGTTTACAAAAATGGACATCAGTTCCTGACAGTGGACGCCCTCTGTGAAGCCATCTTCACCACTTGGAGTAACATTCCCACTAGCCTCCTGGAAACACTGGCATCAAACCGCCTAAAGAAATTTTTGAAGTGATCAACAAAAACATTTGAGCTGCTCTTACTGAGTCCTGTTTTGACAGTTATTTCTTTTTTGATTTTTTTTTTTTAAAGCTGTGGTCTTCGACTTTTGATCAGCTGATGAACAGACCATTTCAGTTTAACTGTTGTTTTCAATTAATTGTTTTGTCTCTTGCTCCAATTTCTTCTTTTATGCATTTTGAAGCTCTACTTAGAACCTTCTTAAGATCCAACATTGCAAAATGAAAAGTCTTGTAATTTTTCAACAGGTCTTGAGACTCTGATCAGGGGTTTATGCTTTGGTGCTTTTTGATCTATCAGTAAATTTGCACAAACTCTTCTGTTTGTCACACACGTGTTCATCAAAGTGTCAGAATTCCTGACGTTCCCACTTGAACATTCACTACATTGTGTTGAACAGCTGAACGCTTTATTATGCAACACCCCTAAAATAGATTATCACTAATTCATGCACGTTCAGTTTGTAAATAACTGCTTGTTGATTAAACAGTGTCATTATGTAACCCAGTCTGAGTAGAAAACATGATTATGACACTCAATTAGAACAATTAACGACCGTCCCTCTCACATGTGACACTGTGAATGCCTCAGTGGACTGCAGTGTCTGAATCTAATGATGCACTCAACATAAACTCAATTACTGCTCCACTGGAACCAAACTGAGAGCCAAAACACACCATTCCTCCTGCAGACTCTCACGATTGTTCCTGTTTAACCGTTGGAAGGCTCTCAGGTCCATTGTGTAGATATTTCTGGGAAAATCCCCCACTGCTGGAGGGTAATGAGAGGTTTGCTGCTCACTCTGAAATAGCTGCAGAGGGAGTCAGTCATTTTTAGAGCCCGAACAAAGGCTGACCAGGGATTTCTGTTAACGTAGTACACCGAGGCAGCGACCCAAGGAGAGTCTTTGTGTAGGAGCTGTGAGCAGGTCAAAGGGAACTCTTCAGAGCCTCCTAATGGACTCAGTTAGACGAAGGTCAAACACCTCTGCTCTGGGGGAATCAGGTGGAGGGGAGCGAAGGTAACTCAAAGCACTGAACAATATGGGAAAACAGACTGATCAGTGGTGATGCACTGATTGTAGAAATCAGGACTAATGCAGATATGGATGTTTAAAATATTTCTTTTTGTCGATATGGATGCTGCTGACCATGTCTTCTGATGGAGACTTCCACAAAGCTCTGATCATCTCAAACTGGTTTCTTCAACATGACGATGAGTTCGATCTCAGTCTCATAGATCATCTTTGAGATGTGGTGGGACAGGAGATTCACCTGATAGACCAAAATCTCCTGTCTACATGTCTTCATACTTAAATGCACTGAGTTGCTGACATGCCATTGGCTGATTAGCAAGTTGCGTTAACAAGCAGTTGAAAGGGCGTAGCTTCTTGAGTGTCTGGTGAGCGTGTAGGCATGATAGTGTCCCAGTATAAGTGGTAAGGCCAGCTGTTCTTGTGCTTAGTCAGTCCAGGTCTTGGTGTGAAATCTGCATTAGAGTTCAGGTCGAGTACGTTTCTCTCTTTAGGGATCTTCAGGCACGGAGCACATTCCAGTGAGAGTCTCTGCAAACATTTTATTTCCTAAATCACAGCCTTACCAGCTACACTCTGGACAGGAAAACAGACCAGCTGGACGCGCTCGTTGAGGTAACGCTCGTAAATATGAGTTTTTTTGTCTGAGAAGTGGAGGTATGCATCGGTGCTGCGTTCAAAGCCCAAGGACAGCCGGCCACTGAAGCCCAAATCTCTCATTTTCTGCCACTTTCTCCTTGAATCAAAGACAGTGTCCGTCCCACCCTGACTCCACCGTCCCTCCCTGACCACAAACATCTTTGTTGATGTGAGCCCGCTTTAATAGGCGCCTTCTTTCTTTACTTTTCAATGGTGGTCTTTTTTCGTTGTTTACCCTAGCTTCACCCGGCTCTAAATTGTAACCTAGGCAGGGATATATCAAGAACAGTGGGCAGTTTTCTCCACCGAGTCACCGAGACCTCAGCTCTGTTCTGGTGTCGGCCTTTTTTTAGCAGAGGTGTGGCTGCTGGGTTTCCCTCTGTTGCTTCCCATAATCCCACGGCCAAACCGAGCCAAGCCCAGGTCCAGGAGAGGGACACTCAGAGCCGAGTCCAGGGCAGACCAGGCCACGCATAATGAGCTTGAGATCTGGCGCTGGGCTTAAATCAAGGAGAAAACATCTTCATCTGTGACCAAGCATCAGCTCAAGCTGAGGTCAAATTTGCCCAATGAGTCAGCCAGCCCTGCTGATTCACATCAACAGATCAGGCTGGTGGTGATGACCACAGAGGGCCAATCTTCTGATGGTTCCTAACAGCGAACCTTTGACAAGCTCCATCTTCTTTGGTTAAAGGATCAGTTTGGATGTGTCAGAGTTGGACAAGCTTTGGGTGGGTTTGTGAGAACATTCATGACTCCACAACAATGCACTCTTGACATTTAACAGGCTCTTTCTGGTCTGCAGACCTTCATGTGAAGGAAGTCCATTCATGCCCTCCTGAAGGCTCTCATTCATGTGTTCATTAATGGTCGCACTAACAGATGAATGTTAATGAAATAACTTCACACTAAAGAGTCCTTGGTCATTAATCCCCTGCCTGTGAGGGACTGAAACAGATAATAAAAGTGAAATGAAGGAGCTCAAAGATAGCGTGACCTCCTGACCGCCACACCAGCAGAAAGGCTCCTTCAGTGGAGATTTTACCAGGCAGAGAGGAGGAAATTGCATCAAGGAGGATGTATGGAGTCACGACCACAAAACAGAGGTGTTCAGTGTTGGTTTGAAGTTATAAATGCTCAGAGAAACCTGACCTTCAGGTGAGTGTTTACTGTATACTAAAGATTTCATGTGTCAACAGTTTTCGAGGTGTGGCATGGCTGGATGTGAAGACAGAGTGGGGGAGCGGAGAAAGTGTATCAACCAGTCGCGCCAGAGATTGAAGAATAAAAAGGCACAAAACTCAAGAGGAAGGACATTGGACACAGCAACAGTATTTTCCTCTAGCTGTGTCTACAGCCCTTTTCACACACGTAATCTTGATTGTATCAGGAGAATTGTGGCAGCCTGTGCAGGTAATTCACTGACATGGTCGTTCACACCTCTCAGCAGAGAGTCGTCCCTGCTGGACTGGGAGAAGTGGTGGAGGGGCAGGGGGGGTCACAGACAGGCAGCACATGTGATTAAAATAAAAAAATCAATGTCCATAATATGATGGCAGACCAACAATTCATATCACACTTTATATCTTCAGAGTTACATGTTAAAAAGTGGTATCCAACAGCCACTCTTTGGAGATCCAGTGGTGATCGTTTTGGAGCAGATGATCTTCAGAACTTTGATGATGTGCAGTGAAAACACCTCTGATATCCAGACGCACATTTGAGTTTCTCTCCTTACAATCAGATAAATTTCAGACATGAGCTACTCGGACCTTATGTGGATAAAATACTAGGGGGGCATGATGAAATTACCCGAGTAAAGTCCAAGTAAAAAACTGCTGCTTGTGTTCACACATACGGATCACCAGAGTAATGTCAGATAATTTCCAGGTCTTTTTTTTTGCAGTGTGAATGTGAGTTTGGGACCACTTACTCTGTAGGTTAACATGCACAGTTTAATTAAGATTTGTTTATCGCTTTAAAGACACTTTTATTAAAGTACTAATGTTGTTTTGCCTAAATCAGCTGACAATCTGTTTAAAAAATAATAGAAAAGATCAAATCTTTAAATATAACACTGACATGAGAGGCGTGCTTGATGTTGTTGACATAGAAAACCTGTAACCCTCCTTTTATTTACAAACAGAGAATCTAGGACTCAGAATTCATTCTACCTTGTACCATGAACAACACTGTCTGAAAATGTCATCAAAATACATTAAGGACTTTTTGAGTTATTTACAAAAATGTGGGAAAAATGCCCTATCCTGCAATGTTAACAAACCCTTGAAAAAAAATCCTGGATCGGCATCTTGATTTAGGTTACCACCAAAATCATATCACTTCTTTCTTGGACCATGACCAATATTCCCTTTAAATGTTATCAAAATCTGTTGAGGACTTTCTGAGTTGTTTGTGAAAATGTGGTAAACTGCCCTATCTCGCAATGTTAGCAAATACTTAGAAAATCCTGGATCAGCACCTGGATTTGGATCACCACCAAAATTCAGTCACTTCTTTCTTGCACCATGACCAACATTCCCTGAAAATGTGGCCATATTCCATTCATAACTTTTTGAGAAAAGGTCTTTATCCTGTTAACAAACAAATGCCACCAAAAACATGACCTCCTTAGTCGAGGTACAGTCTCTTTTAGCTCATTGGTTGCTAACAGTATCTTTACCAGCTGGCTCTACCACCCTCTCCATGTTGACAAATGCTCGCTATCTGGGAGAAAACAGTATTTTACCACACTGCAGTTACACTTAAATGCCTTTAAGGGGCACTATTGAGTCACAGAGCAATTCTCACCTGCTGCTGCTTTAATTTGTGTACTGAAAAGGCAAATAGTGTCATAAAAGCATCAGACTTTTGCTTTCTCTTCCATCTGGACTAAGTTTTTAACACTACCTCCTGATAATCTCCTCCTCCTTCCTGTGCCACAGCGAAATCCTCCACCACGAGGGTCATGTATCAAACCAACTTTGGGAAATCTAAAATGTCCTGAAATCCTTTAGAAATTTTCCATTGTGTTGTGTTTGTGCAAAACAAGGTCAAACCAAAGAGCAAACAAGCATTACTCACCTTTTCTCTGAAGCTCTCTGCTCTGTTGTGTCTGCTGTCCGCGTAACTCCAGGATCTGAGATCTGATACGCTCTCGCTCGCTGTGGCTCTCACGCTCTGTCTCCTGAAACAGAGGAAAGAAGACAAAAAAATCACACATACTCCGGGTATTATAACAGGGTTTGATGCTTGACGGGCTTTAACAGGCTGCAGTGTCTTCAAGTTTTTCTGAGGGCAAACCGATTCATTCAGGCAGGTCCAGAGGGGAAGAACCAGCCTTTGATCGTCTGCAGGAGATCTTTGGTTCGAGGCTGAGGTCAAGTACTCACACACAAAGAGCAACATGTTTGTCCAGCTGGAAAAGTCCAGATCTGTTTGATTTTCCATTGTATATGTCTGAGAGACGGAGACGCCTGAGTGCCCAAAGATAACACATAAAGTTTGAGTGCGGCTCTATATGGCGTCAGATCTCAGCTTGTCCACAGCGATCACTCCCACTTCTTACAGATTACCTTCAGTCTGAGAAATAAAGCTCCTGAATCTGCACCCAAAGAGGAACGTATCAGCAGGAGCTCAGACGAGTGTTTTGGCATATGGAGGGGAAACTGGGGAGGTGAGGAGGGGGGGAACGGGGAGATGAAGATGCCGACACTACTGTTGAGGCCTCTGCTGTCTGACCTTGAGCTCCTCGACGGGAGAATCAGCTGCACAAACAAAACTCCTGAGAGCACGTGTGGACACATGCTCTTTAAATCACTGCTGCACATTTTCTTAATCCACAAACACAGAAACTTTACTGCTGGCAGACAGGAGGCTGCACAGGTGTTTAGCATTAGTCTGAGAAAGATCTGGACCGTGTCACTTTCATTTAAAGTTTTGATTTGTAATCGCAGATTTGACAGGACACTGGGACAAAGAGTAGCCTCCTATCTCTGCAGTAAAACTGAAATTGTGCTTGAAAATGACAGATCATGGTTATTCCAGTCACTGAAAACACCTAAAAGCTCCAAATCTCTTATCAGAACTTCAGCTGCTACACTTTCACGCTGCTTCAGTTAAAATATTCTAGTTTTTGCACTAGTTTTTCTTCTTTTAGTTTGTTGACAGGACACTGGGACAAAGAAGAGCCTCCTTTCTCTGTAGTTAAATCTAAATTGTCAAAACTTTAGTTTGTGTTTGAAAATTGTTAATTTTCCAAAAGGATAACTCAGAACTAAGCGACATATTCGGGGAATGTTGGCCATGGCACAAGGAAGAAGTGGTACAATTTTGGTGGTGATTTTAACCTAGATGCAGATATAGGAGTTCTTCAAAAAATTGCTAACATTGTGAGATAAGGCAGTTTTCCACATATTTTAAAATACCAAAAAGCTCCAAATGTCTCTTATGAAAACTTCAGCTACTGGATTTTCATACTGCTTCATTACTTTTGTTTTTTGTTTTTTTTTTTTTTTCAGTAAATACAATCAAATTTATACAATTAAAATACAACCTGCTACAGTACAGGCCTGGACAAGCTCTAACCAAAAGCCCAAACCTGCCTAAATTTGTTAAACAAACAGGTTTAACAGATCAAGTTTCATGCTGGATCTTCACTGTGAACATCACAAGTCGTAATATTTACCCCTCTGTGTCATTTGGCCTCTGCTGTGAGCTTCACATAGATAGAATGAACTTGGCGGAGGTTTGCACTTCTTGTTACAGCATCAGATATTTAAGCAGCAACATAAATAGGTCAAAGCTCTCCCCAGTTGGCTCTGCATGCTCCCCTCTCACCTATGTTACACTTCAATTACTGCCTCCAATGAGTGGTTTATCTCATCCCCCAATTACCAGCTGATTATGAACATCTTAGGGTGTAATGACAGGTGTAATGATGATGTGCAGTGGAAACAACACTGCCTATGTCCAGAGACCCATTTTGGTTTGTATTGCAAACCCTCGTGGCTGGCTGCAAGATGAGTTATAGGGACTGATCTCACTTTTAAAGGATATTACAAAGTAGAAACAAGTTAGAGATTCAAGAGATCAAACTAACAATATTTTAACTGGACCAAAATATCTTCATTATCATTTGTTTTTTGTTATTAATGGAGGGAGAATGGGGGAAACGAGTTGATTCCCTGTTTGTTCCTTCACCAGAGGTAGTAACCGAGGTGTGATATTGAGGAGGGGGAGTCACGCAGACTCAGTGGGAGACAGAAGCGCTGCGAGTGAGAGTCTCTGCCTTCATGCATTTAAGTCGTACTGCAGCACGACTTGACACAGATATTTCAGCCTTGTGGAATAATGTGAATGTCTCTAGATGTAAATACAACAGAGCCTTGTTATTGTGCTTTTCAGTGAAGACACTATACCTCTGTAACTCTAAACACTTAAAAATTTATTAATATTAATCTTATTTCCTTTTATGAGCTCTTATCTCTGGTTCTGTCACTTCCTACAGTCGTATCTACTCCTCAGAGGGAGCGGCTCCGGGCTGCGATCTGAGGGTGGAGCAGGTCACAGTCAGCAGAGCGCAGAGATGCCCGTCCTCTCACCTCCACCTCTCCCTCCGTTTGTCTTTGTGTTTGGTCACAACATTCAGTCTCTGCTGATCTGATTACAAACACAAAGCTGGAGCTCCTGCAGACTTTCACGCTGCCCACGCTCTGACGCTGACAGCATTGTTTACACTCGTGGGGCCGATTGTGAGCTTGGGTGTGTGTGATTTTCTCTCTTGCTTGACGGCTGCTGAATGTGTTTCCAGAAGCTTTTTGAAGTAACAGCAGGCTGTAAATCTGCTCGGAGTATTGTTTTCTCAGCCTGTAAGGTCATGTCCAGCATATTTTTTCAGGATCCACCCAAGCTTTGTCCAGATTTTCTTAACCTAGATTCCATTTTTAAAACACTTTAAAACAGCCTTCACAAGGAGCTGTCCTGAACCCTGAACGATACAGGAGTGGACTGATGTCATTTAATGATATATATACATATATATTATTACATTTTGTCTTAAGGAAACATGGTTATTGAATTCTGGATCAAGAAGTTTGATATCTCACATCAGGGGGCCCATTTACACAACAACAAAAACGGCAGAAAACGGAGAGTTATCATTGCCTTTACACCTCCCATTTACATGAGAACGGTGCCCGGAGTGCCTGAATCCGCAAACTTTTGGGGTCCAGAGTGAAAAGTTCAGACGCTTTCATTGTCGTCTTCGTGTAAACAGGGATAGCTCTTGTCAGGGGAAGCGGTGGTGCACGGCGCATGTGCAGTACTCTTTCAGATAAAGGTTGCGTGCACCTAAGAACATAAACAACAACAGCTATGGCTGACTACCGAGCAACATGTGTGCTGCTAACTGTGCTCAGTTTGTTATCGCTCCTCCAACAAAATGTGGATTTGCTGTGTCAATACTCTGACCAGCAGAGATGCACACATACTCAGGCCCTGTTTACACGACTCCATTTTCGGCTGAATCCGAAGAGTTTTGATTGCGTTTTAGCCTCCCATTTACATGAAACCAGTACCCGGAGTGCTTGAATCCGCAAACTTTTGAAACCAGGGTCCAAGGCGGAGAGTTTTCAAAACGCATCGCCACCCGGCCCATGTAAACAGAATTTATCGTTTCAGGGGGAAACGCTGCGCACGCATACCAGGAACAACAACAGCTTTGGCCGTCTACCGAGTAACATGTGTGCTGCTTACCGTGCTCGGTTTGTTATCCAGACGAAACTATCCAGACAGATTTGTTGTCCCGACAAGAAACTCCTGCGTCTTCGTGCATCCACTCGCCATTGTTGTTTGTGAAAAGTTTCTCTTCTTCGTACGTGTGTTGTGACAGCGCTGTTTCTCCGCAAAACTACAGCACCATCTACTGGACTGGCATGCACGCTACCACGTTTTCAGCCGTTCTCGAGTCTCCGTCTGAACGCAGATCGTTGTTGAAGATGCAAAGGAAAAACCTTTGCGTTTCAGGTGAGAGCGTCTCCGAGTAAACAGGGCCTCAGCGTGCCACATGCTCAGAGACTGACGGTCTCACAGGGTGCAAGAATTTTTTTCAGAGCAGCTACAAGCAAGACAAAAGCTTACCAAAAGAACAGATGAGAGAGGTCTGATTCCCACATCAGGCATTCCCTCTCTAACCATTAGTGGTCAGCAATGTCTTTATGTCAGTTTTAGTATCAGCTCAGGTTGGTCTGAACCTCAACAGAGGGAGCATTGAATAAAAGGACCAGGTATGATCCTAAAAGGAGAAGAGTCAATACAAGTAGAGATGGGGTGCTGGTTTGGTGGAGTGGTAAGCAACCAGGCATGACACATATTCATGCTTAGGCCGGCCCGGGTTTGAATCCAGCCTGTGGTCAGTTTGTAGACTGTCCTCCCCCTTCATGTTCTCGCATTGAGGATGTTCTCTGTAAAGACAAAATCCATTCAGGAAATGTGTCTGTCCACACAAAAACAGTGAAAGAGCTGTAGTATATTAGCCAGGCCTGTCAGTGGTGCTATAACCCTGCTGCAGACATACACAAAAACCAGAGAAGTGTCCTCTTGTTGGTCACGGTGGTCGTAGAAGAGCAGAAAGTTTTACTGTTAGAGCCAAAACCAGCTCAGGAGCTTCTGTTGTCAGGGATGCTGTTTAGGCAAGAGGCAGGGTAATGACGTCATTGTTTCTGTAGCTATATGGATTCATTGTCCACACAGAAAGGCAAGGCCAGGACGTATCGATTCTGGGACACGTCTTCTAAAATGTGCATCTTCCAGTTCCAGAAACGCTGTGTCCGTGTGGACGCAACACCTACATGATAACAAACTTTTCTGAATGCGCCTGAATTCATCTCCTTGTGGACAGCCCCTCAGTTTATGGCAAATAACTGCCCACACTTCATTACTGTCGCCCTTATAATGGTGTAATGAATATGGGTCAAGAATTATCACTTTGTCTCTTAATTCAAGAAATGCATTTTAACTGTCTTAATGGATTATTATGATAATTATAATAATAATAATGCATTTTACGAAATGCCTATACAACTAAAAACTTGTGCAGATCCACCTGAATTCGTCTCCATGTGGATGCCCTTGAATCAGCTCTATCCCCCCACAGGGTAAAAGCAAACATAAAGCAGTAAAGAAGCTATAAGCTAAGTCATTAAAAAGTCTAATGAGTTTAGGGCACACAAACATTCTTCCACAACAACAATGCTCTAAAGTGAGAGGTCGCACCAATGGCCCTCTCGTTCTGAGTGGAGTCAATCAAAGAGCCACAGGGGGGATAATTGTGCTTGAGCCGTAAACACAATTAAAGAGAACGAGCCTTCTCTCACCCACCCACCCCCTCCCTGCAGGCAGCTTCAGACAGACAGCCGTCATTTCACAGCTCTCACCAAACCACACCGAGCACATTTCACACAGACAGGGAGACAGACGGGGGAAAAGGGAAGATAAAGTCAAACCAGAGACCTGCTGCCAGACACCCAGCTCCGTGTTATTAGAGGCTTCAAGACCTGACAGAGTTCAGCCGACACCAACCCCGTCCTGCTCGGCTCTGGCCTCAGGAGCCCCGAGCGTGTGTGTGTGTGGAGCCGTAATTCAGAAGTTCAGCCCCGGTGAAAACAAAAACAAGCGTCCTCAGCTGTGACCACAGCCAGGCGTGGGCCATCTGGATTCCAGAGGAACCCTCAACTGCACAAGAGGAAAAAATGGATCAAAACTAACAAAGTATTACAACACAAACTGACAAAATAACAGGCTGGGAGAAATGTTTCCTTTAAGGCTCCAGTGAAGGACTTTCTGCCTGTGGCGGCCTCTGCAACCCCCTGGACTAAGTGCTTGATACTGGCATGTGCAGGTGTGTCTCTTATATACTTCTCTGAGTGATGGCAGAACATCAACATGGTACAAGTAAGGGCTAACGAGTCTACAGTCCCTAGATCTCAATCCAATAGAGCACAACTGGGATGTAGTTAAAGGGATACACCAACATTTTTTTGTTTTCATGTCTTGTCTCACTCACAAGTCCATGACAAGCAGATAGACACCATTTGCCCGACTGTACGTGCAGTAACAAAGAAGAGACAGGCAGAGCTCACCCATTTCTTATTAGCTTAGCTCAAATACTGGGAGTCAATGGGTAGCGTTAGCCTGCCTCTGCCCACAGTCATCAGATAAACTCTTCAGCAACTCTAAACAGTCCAGTGTGCTTGTTGTGACAAAAAAATGTTCAGGTTTATCCACTCTTGGACACATTTTCAGGCACCCAAAATGCCATATCAATGTGGGCAAAACACTTTTACAATTAAAAACTTTTGTGTATACGCCTGAATATGTCTCTGTAGAGGATCAGATGCAGCTCTTTTTCCCTCCTCTTTGGAAACGATCGGATTTGAGGGCTCAGGAAGGCTACAGGAGGCTATCAGTCTGCCAGTGACAAGTAGAAAACACACATATAGGCGGAGACTGTATAGCTATGACATCATAAACCCCAGGAAGTAAAAACAAAGGGTTTTAAAGAGCATTTCTCTGTGAACTGAGAGTTTAGTGAAAGGTGCCACGTGCTTCTGGCCCTTCAACAACATTAAAGCAAAGAAAATTGATTTTTGCAGGACATGAGACCTTTAAGTAAGGTCATCATATCAGTGGCTGCATTGCTTCGACCATTGAAACTGAAAAGAGAACTTAAAAATAAAAACTATGAAAATCTTCATAATATCGGCGCACATCTGCTCCAAAGGCAGCTTAGATCCTCTCTGTATAAACTCCCTGACATTCAACACTTTCCATAGGAGTAAAATCCATCAGCACACTGAGGTCACATCATCAGCAGGTCTTTCATGCCTCCACGTGGAGCAGACGAGAAATCTGACGGCTCGTTTTCCATTACTGCAGCTTGAGGAACCACAACCTCGGCTCACCTCCAGAGACTGAAATACAGGAGCTGGATGGAGGAGTAATCGTCTCACACACACACACACTCACCAACACATGCACAAACACACTCTCAGTCTGGAGTGAGGGAACCCACAGGAAAGCCTCATTCTCATTTTTTAACTCCCGACACATCATCACATGCCAGCCTGGACTTACTCTCCGGTTACTTTTTTCCTTCCATCACGTTTTCTCCACTCAGCCTGCCGAGCTCTGTCTATACGTAACAAGCTCCTCGCCTGGTTCAGGACAGTTAAGCTCCTCTTTCTAAAGGTTTCGACTTGCAAAATATTTGTGGTGAGATTAATCGGCGCTGTGCCTGAAGCTGTGACAGCCTAAGAGGCAAGATTCAGGTTGACAGTTATGCAATAAGAGCAATTTAATTCTGCTCAGATTAGGTAATCTTAAGAGCAGAGACACATCAAAACTCTAGAGAGGTGCCATTAAAAAAATAATAATTTAATCAATATGCATATTTGGAAGTCTGAATTACAACGTCTGCTTTAATTAAGACTTCCAGATAAGTTCATTTGAAGGACTTCCATGATACCAGAATTTTGAACTATGATATGAACAACATTGACACCTATTTAGATACTACAACAACAAAAATAGAACTTATTCATTAATTTGTTTATTTATTCGCACATATTTTAAAGAAAACTTAAAGAATGATGTGAATAAGATGAAGGCACATGAGCAGGTGAGGTAGAACTATTCACAAGGATTTTCTTGCAGTTTTGATAATAAAGACTGAGAAAATGACCAACACTGTGTGGCTAAGACTTCTGATTTTGTGGCTATTTTTTCCAACGGGAATCGGTATTGTTTTATTCTTAACGGTATCATAAAGAAGTTTAAAATCCTGGTGTTTTGATAATGCTAAAACTTTCTAAAAATCAATCAAATGAAAACTTTCCAGATCAAAATGCTGCCACTGTTGTTAAAATACAGAGAGTTCTTGCCCTTTTTCTCTCTGCAAGTGCAGATTAGAACGAGGACTAACCAGAACTTTTAGTACATTTAGATTATGAATTATTTCATTTTATTCAAAAGAAACACTACGTTCTTCTGCCGTAACAAAAGGATGAGCACTCAGTGAAGAGACCCCTGACCCCACTAACATCTACATACATTTCTGAGGAGTCACCTAATCAGCTGCAAAGTCCATCGTTGCCACAGCGTTACCACCTTCAACTCACCCAGGCTCCGTACATGCAAGCTCCAGGTAGTGGCAATGCTGATGCGATCTACTCCACCACATGATCATGACATGGAATGGGAGGAAAGAGTTGATCCCCTCTTTATTCTGTCTCCAGATTTAGTAACAGAGGTGTGATATTAGAGAGAAGGAGGCATGAGGACTAAGCGGGAGACAGGAACGCTGCAAGTGATCGTAAAGGCAAAAGAGGCTCTAGTGAACTCTGGCATCCCAGAGCCACCCCCCTCCACGCCATGTTGGTACTAAGTCCTACTTTATCTTTCCTACCCTCCCACATAGCCATAGGAGCCAAAACAGCATGTCACCTTCAACAGACCCAGGCTCCGTACATGCAACTTCCAGGTAGTGAGATGCTGATGCTACCTTCGCTAGTCAATGATCGCGTCACTTATCAGAAAAAATATACAATCATGTGAAATATAAATGAAAGAAGACAAACCTCTACTCACACACAAGTGAACTGGTGGTTTGGTTGAAGAATCAACAAACTTTGATTTTGTTTTGGGACAGAAACTTTATATTTTGCCTCTTCCACGGAGGTCATTTTTTGCCCACATTTCCTGCATGAACAGGAGAACTCGCAAACTAATGAACGATATGGTGGTGATCCCAATCTGGAGCCAGGACTGTTTTTTCCTTTTACATTTTTTTTACATTGCAGGATAGAGCATATTTGTCACTAATAAATCCAAAAGTTCTGAACTGATTTGGGCAAAACTTTCAGGAAATGTTGGTCCTGGCACAAAGAAGAAGTGATCAGATTTCGGTAGTGATCTGAATCTGGGTGCAGATCCAGGGATTTTTCTTAACAGTGCGCGATACGGCAATTTATCCACATTTCTGCTGAAAACGTGATACCTTTTTATCAGATTTTCATGGCATATTCAGGGAATGTTTGTCATGGCTCAGTTTAAATGCTTTAATTTAGCTAATAATGTATAACATAACCATGAAGGGAATATCATCTTTTGCAGTTAACAGAACTAGAAGTTGGGGAAATGTATTACTTTTTTTTTTTTTTATAAAATGTGACCTGTTAGGTGTACATGAATTTTTCATGTCTGATTTTCTGAGGCATTTAAGATGAATAAACTTTTATAGACTCCAACACATTGATTTTATTTTACAACAGTGTGTCAGTTTATTAATTTGTTAGTTTACAGTGTTCATCGTTAAAGGGGCTTTTTTTTTTAAATTATCACGACTATGGTGTGTCTTGAGATTGAGGCTTAATTTAAGGTGTACCTGTAGATTAAGGCTTGGTTTCAGGTGCATCATACTGAACTGTATCAGCATATTTTGGTCAGAAATATATCCACCTACTTTATAAATCCTCTGACTATGTCTGGCCTATAAGTAACAAAATAATTAATGATGACAGGGTTAATTTCAAACTAAAGCTTTAATTCTTCTCAAACTATCTTCAGGGATGTATTGGATGGCAGACGGTACTGCCTAAACAGCCTGTGGTCAAGCATACGACCAACAGTCTTCAGTTTTATTAAAGTTCTTAAACTTATCGATACCATGAATCAGTAAAATAAAAGATAAAGTATATTATTATAAAACAGGAGCTCAAAAGGTTTTAAAGATCATTTACAGCTCAAACTTTCTGTTCCATGTTGTTAATTCAGTGCATGCATTATTAAAGTGTAATCTGTCAGAGTTAAACTGTCAGTTAAATGTTAATAAATGAAATATGATGTGAACAAACCTCAGAGGTAAACAGAGTCAGGTACGTCCCATTCTCCAACGAAAAGATTTAAGTGAGGAGGCAGGAGAGGAGCCGTGACACACGACAGGAGAAACACTCAGAATGACAGCTACCTCCTCTCTCTACCTCTTTTCTCTCCCTCTCTCTCCCTCTCTCTCCCTCCCTCCGAGTCAGGACGTCCGCTACTCTGACGCTCTGCTCCCTCACACACACCACATCGCACACAAACACACACACACAACCACTAACAACACACACAAAGCACCAACAGGCCCCTCCCTTTGACTTCCCCTCCCTCCCATTCTGTCTCTGCAGGGATCTACCCCCCCAACAAACACATACAAACACACACACACCCACACACACACACCCACACACACTGGTTAAAGGGCCGCCTGGTTGTCACATTAACTTCTCACTCACACTGTCTTTGCTTGACCTCTGTGTATTTCTCATTTCCAGGACATTCAGGAGACAATTCCCGTAACAGAAGCTCATTCAAATTTAAGGTGATTTTACACATCACTAATTTAAAGAAAACATTCAGCCATTGCTCTGTTAGCCTACTTTACATCCCTTTAAGGTCTTACATTTCTTTTAGAAGAAATCTAAAGGAGACTTTCAATGATTTTCCAGCTCTGACTGGGACTAAATGACTAACTTATGCAAAAGCGCCAAAACTAAACTCTGCTGTTTTTACACTTTGAAGTATTCATATTGATTTTTGGGTGGCATGGCGAAAGAGCTAGTTATCAGACTCAGAAATCAGAAATACTTTATTTATCCCCAAGGGGAAATTCAGCTGTTTCAGTTGATTTTACACATATCATAGCAGTAGAAATATCAAATACAGACACTGAATTAGATAAGAGTGTAAAAAAATAAGTAAAAGAATAAGAAAGCAGTGGAAAAACGCAGAATCTTTAAGCTATACCAACTTCCTTATGAAGGAAAAATAAATAAAAGAAGTAACGTGAGACTATGAACAAGGCAAAGGAATTTACACTATTAACATTAACAATATTTACAATATGAATACAATATGACAGCACAATGTGACAGTAAACAACATCTGACTGGGTATATCACTGGATATTATGTTTGCTCATTAACAAATATTAACAAATATTAGAGGTGAAAACAGTGAAGAAACGCTTATTCTCCGGAACCTGACAGAGCATTACAGGGAGGAGTTATAAAGTCTGATGGACCTGTTTTCATTATATTACATTCTTCGTAAAGACGGCATCATTTCATGAAATGCTCTAACACTTGTCACTTATATTGTCCCCATTTTTTATGTTGTGCTTGGAAAGAAAGACATCCTTTATTCATCCCTCATGGGGAAATTCAAGTCTTAACACTCTGCTGTTGAAACATGCTGCACACACACAGGCTGAGGCACACGTGCACAAACAGGTCCTACGATCACGCATTAATGGAGAGATGTCAAAATGATGGCTTGCTGCTCCTGAAGGAGCACTACTGAGCAGTTTTGGGGTTAAGTGCCTTGCTCAAGGGCACTTCGGCAGTGCCCAGGAAGTCAGCTGGCACCTCTCCGGCTACCAAAACAACTTCCAAACATGGTTCAACCAGGGCTTGAACCGGCCACCCTTCGCTCCCCAACCTAAGTCTTACAGAATAAGCTACTGCCCAAATGCAGAAATGTAACGTCCTGATTTATGTGCCGATGAACTGCTTCAGAAAATGACATTTTGACTTAACCATCGTTAAGAGATAATAGATATTTCTGTTGTACTTTAGTTTATTTCATTTTATTATCAATATTTATACTTTCATATTTTGACGATATGGCTCTTTGAGTCTGATAATAACTATCTATTATTCTATCTATCTACCTATCTATCTTCCAAATATCCAAACTCCTCTTGGCTTTTGGATCTGATAGGATTTATGGAGACATTAATCCAAACACCTCCTCATTTGCAATCCAAAACTTTGATACAGTAGCTCTTGTGCCTGTTGTGTACTTATATTGTGCATTTGTGTGTTTTTGTGTGTTTTTGTGCCTTTGGCTGCGGCTCAGGCCTATCGCCGACCTCCATCTGCCTCAGGACAATCGCACGCAGCTCAAAGAGATCCGCTGCTGTGATGTGACTGAAGGAGTCCTGCTGCTGCTGCCGGCTGATGTTGTTTTTGGCCGCGGTCCTGCTTCTACACAGACAGCACTGCTGGGGCACAGCTGGAGGGCGGCCGCTCCGTCTGTCTGTCTGTCTGTCTGTCTGAGCCCCCCTCCCTCTCCAGACCTCCACCCCGCTCTGCCCGACTTATCCATCTTCACCACCTGTAGCCCCCAAACCCACAGATGCAGCACTCAGCTGACTTACAGGAAGTGAGGGAAGAAGGCCTGTGTGTCAGAGCATCCTGTGACGCCAACATGCTATCATGGCTTCCTTTGAGAGGACAATGGACACACACGCAGGGAACGAATCCAAGTGGAGCACGGCCTTTGAGAAGACAATGGCACTGATGATAGCTTCCTTGTATTTCTCCCTCGCCTTTCAAACATGCTCTAAACTCATTACATGTTAAAACTTTTCACGGAGGGCCGCGTGATGAACACAGACGAACTTTCACTTCAGTCAGACTTCTCCTGACACCATCTTCGTGAGATTTAGGGAAAGTTTGAGTGAGCTGATGTGAGACATCACAGGAAATGTACTGGAAAATTCCCAGTGAGCAAGTGCACAAGGTGATGACGATATAATCCCACAACCAGTTTGTTTTGCTGACCTACTTACAAGCACGTAGGTGGTGGTTTGCGCATGCGCCCCGTGGTTTAGTTTTGTTTGTGTTTCTTTTGAAAATTACATAAAGTGTTCATCTTAGTCTGAAAATAGATAGTTTAACATAACGTGGTAAAAGAACAAGTCACAACAAGCACACAGGACTGTTTAGAGCTGCTGAAGAGTTTATCTGATGACTGTAGGCAGAGGCAGGCTAACACTACCCATTGACTCTCAGTGTTTGAGCTAAGTTAATTAGCAGTGGGCAAGCTTTGTCTGTCTCTTCCTTGTTACTGCACGCACAGTCAAAATAATGGTGTCTATCTGCTTGTCATGGACTTGGGAGTAAGTCAAGACACAAAAAGAAAGACAGTTCACATATCCCTTTAAAATGGCACCTTATTGGATGATATACAGGCAGTAATGTGGCGCAGCAGGGAATGCACATGCCTCAAGAAGTTTGCAGATCGGTTCCCCCTGTCAACCAGGGTTTTTCTGTGTGTAGGCTGCATGGTCTCCTTGTGCCTGTGTGGGTACTCTCTGGGCACTCTGGCTTCCTCCCACAGACCAAAAACATGCTCATTAGGTTGCAGGATAACACTTCCCACTGACTCCCAGTGTTTGAGCTAAGCAAGTTCTGCCTGTCTCATCCTTGCAACTGCACGCATAGTCGGAAGAATGGTTTCTATCTGCTTGTCATGGACTCAGGAGTGAGGCAAGACATGAAAAGAAAAAAAATGTTGGAGTATCTCTTTAACAAAATATGAAAAATACCATGCATGATTGACAGTGGTGGGACTTCACATACAATGCTTGTGCAGTGATGTAACTTGAAATGATGAGAATTGAGACACAGGTGAGGCTGTGAGCCTGCTGCAGCCGCTCAGGTGTGAGCTGAAGAAGCTCAGGTAGGCTGTTTCAGGGAGAGGGAACTCTAACCAAACACAACCACTCATGACCCCTTTAGGAGGTCTGGACATGTCTGAGAAAGTCTTATCCAACATGGAAGAAGATCTCAGAGCCAGCATCCATCTGATAATGTCTGTGATTGTGTGCTCTGCGTTCCTGCACCTCCATCAGTTAAAGACTGAAGCAACAACATGGTGATGGCAGAGAGTAAAGATTAACTTGTTTTTTTATCCACAAAAGTTTTTTTTTTTAGCTCTGGAGAGGCACATTTGTCAGAAAGCTGTGATCAAACGCAGCAGATAAGATAACATGAGGCCCCCCGGCAAACTCTGGCAGACAGATCGGCTCGATGTCCTCACTTCATGCTCACTGCAGGAACCGAATAATTCAATCTGATAGACTCCGAGAGATAAAAGTTAAAAACCCTGGAAACACTTATCTTCCACTAGGGGGGCTTTCAGGCTGAGATAGGAGACTGAATGAGGGATTTCTGATGTCGTCAGATGGTTTTAAAGACACCTGAAGCTCTAAAGTGTTTGATAAAGTGAAGATTACACGGCTTTAACACTTGAGCCCCTTTAAGTCTTTGTCTCTGAGTGAAGACCTGCGGACCAATGTGTTAAAACGACAGTGATGAGGAGACGACCGCTGTCAGAAACGATTTACAGCCGTCAGTAAACTCCGGCCTCAGTGTATATTTTATCTCCTCAAACTCGGCCAAACCTGGATAAGGATGTAAAAAAACAAAAACACATTCCTTGCCTCGTGGCAGCTGAAGCATGTGTTTTGTGTGTGCGTTGTGACCACAGCCATGACACAGTGTGAGGCTGGAGACACAATGCCTGTTGTTTGCTGCATTCTTCTCTGTGGCAGCACAGAAACCTCAGCAGACTCTCTTACCAGGCAAACAAACTCTGCAGACGATAATGAATCCGAGCTGGTGGCTGTTTTTTTTTCTGAGGGTACTAACATGATTCATCTGACAGTTTTATGTGGAGATCAGGTTTAATCAAACAAGAGAAAACAGGCTGCAGCAGCTTCAAGATTCACAGAAGAAAAGAGCTGGTGAAGTCAGGGGATATGCAAGTTTAGAAAAGAAAAGGCTTTTTAACATAAGCAATTTACGACTTATTCCAGTTTTCCCTAGGGTTTGTCTGTTAAAGGGCCCTGTCTTTGTTTCAAGAAACGTGTCTACAAGAAAACACTGAAACACTAAAACAAATGTAGTACACATTACCAGATTTTTCTACAGAAATCAGCAACCAGGTCGAAAAAAACAAACCAAAAACAAGCAACCTCCAGCTGTTTTTTTCTAGAGTGATATTGCCCTTTTTTAAAAAGAGAAATCTACATAAAGTGTGTTTTAATTTTTATCTACATTACATTTCAATTTCACAGTGACATTTGTTTTTATTTACCTCTTAATTTACTCATTTAACATCCTTTTCTTTATACAGAAGTGACGGGAGTGGCTACTGTTATTTATAACTCTGTTATCACGAAACAGTCTGTCTAACCTCGATTTTTGTAAACATAGTCAGGCTTTTATCTAAGTTTAATGTTGATCCTCTACAGCTTGTTATGGTGAAAACAGAAACAGCTACATTAGAAATAAATCTCGGCTATAAGGCTTTCTTTTTGTCGGAAACATCAATTTTGACTGTTTTTACAGTAAAATTTACATTTGTGATTGGAGTGGGACAAAATAGTTTGCGTAATTTCTGAATTAAGTTTACATTGGTAGTAGAGTGAGCATTAGATCCCCCCAAATGAGCAACTGCACTTCTGGAACAAGCCCAGAAAAACAAAACCCGCAACTGCCAATATTTACAAGCAACTTTCCAAAAAAAGAACCCTTTTATGTGATGCCATCTCTTATCTCTATCTTATTTTCGGCTTCACTGTCTTTCTAGCTTTTTCTGTCAGTATTGCTCTTATCGTTTTACCTCCTACTACTTTTTGTCCCTCCTCTTTTATTTACATCTTCTATGTTTGTTAACATATAAATGCCATTACTTAATTTTAATTCAGATTTTATCTAATTATGCTTCACCTTTGTTACACTTTTAGTCCTTTTATAGATATCCTTTTAAACTTTTATTGTTACCTCCACCAAGGAGGTTATGTTTTTGGGAGGGTTTGTTTGTCTGTCTGTCTGTTAGTCCGTAAGCAACATTACTCAACAAGTTATGGACGGATATTGATGAAATTTTCAGGGAATGTCCGGATTGGGATAATGAACAAATGATTAGATTTTGAAAACGATCTGGATCTCTGTCTGGATCCAGGAATTTTTAAAAGGATTCTTTAACATTGGGAGATAGGGCCATTTTTGACATTTCTGCATATAACTCCACAAATAATGGTCAGGGCACTTGGGAAAAAATACAGGACAAGTTTCTGACATGCTCTACAGTATATCAAAGACTGATCTGGATAAAGGAATAATTCCGGATATCATGATCCAGAATATGAAAAAATAGGGGACCTTTGGAATTTTCATCATAGGAAGAGAACAAATGAAGCTATAAACACACAACAAACACCATTAAATAGCCAAGGCATTGTGGAATTTGGAAGGTGCTAACGGATTTGCTGTATCTTCAAAAGCTGTGGAGCTAGATCCAGAAGAAAACTGCCATTAGGGAAAATGCGATTTTCGTGAATAACTGCTGAACTAATATTGATATCATTATGAATTCAGTTGCCAATGGTGTGTTTTCATGGTTAAGGAATCTAAAAATGTTGTCAAAATAAATGTGGGACTAATATTTATGGTGCAAATGACAAATAGGGGGAACTGTGGCACTTGGCGGAGGTCTGCACTCTCCGAGTGCTTTCTAGTTTTATATTTTATTATCATTATTAATATCATCTGTTTAAAACTGTTCTTCTGTTTTCTACTTTCACCACCTTTTTACTTTTTCTTACTGGTTTTATGTTTTTTGGCTTTTATTTCGGTCCTCTTGGTCTCATTTTACATTGCAGGGTTCTTGTATTGTCTGGGTCCTCGTGTGTTTTTCTGTAACAGTGCCTTGTTTTAAATTGGGCTTTTTGTTTTTATTTCCTTGTGCTGAAGCCCTTGTAATCGATGCCTGTATGTTCTTGACTGTTTGTCAAAGTACTTTGTAAACCTCAGTTTTTAAAAGTGCTATACAAATAAAGTTATTACTATTATTATAAAAAGTTGCTTAGAATAAGCACACCTGGCAACTATGGTAGTGTATATGACAGGCCTGTGAACACAAGGCCCGTTTCAAAAATATGTGTTTTCTGGTACCTGAAATGCTGTTCCCATGTGGACAAAACGCCTATACAATGAAAAACTTGTGCAGATACGCCTGTGTGGCAAGCTCGAGCCCACATACCCTCCTGTTGTTTGGTCTGAATCAGAGGTAAGCATCCAGAGAATCATCTCATAGTGTGTGGCCCACTCTAGACTTTGGACTCTCAGATCAGATTAAGCGCTGTACTTACTCCAGTTCCCATGGTGCTCTGGGGGTCCACGCTCTCAGGAGCTTTGCCGCACTCTGCAGGCCCTAAAATGAAAACACAGAACACACACAGCAGTTAGAGGGACGGTGACTCAGCTTTGACCTGATGTTTGAACCCTGAAAGTGAAACAATCACAGACAGGATGGAGGCAGAGATTAAACGATCCTGGGGACGTCCTGACGTGGCTCTGTAAGGAGGTGGGAGAGCCCAAGTGAATCAGAGTTTCAGAATGAAGGAATGAGAAGAATCTGATGCAGAGTCATCACAGGCTGGCCTTATCCTCACATCATTTATTCACCCTCACAGTCATTTTCATCAGTCAGCAGGTGCACCAGGTTCTTCAAGAATGACTCAAATCTTGCGTCGTAAGATGGGCCCAGTATGTTTTGTTGAACTTCTCTGCATAGCTCTGGCTCTAAATATGATCTGATTATTGCTATAAAATAATGATGGTATGAGAATTCTTTATATCTCTCTTTTGGTGAATATATTAAATATGAAATATGTCTCTGTTCATGTCTCCTCCGCTGGCATTGCAAGGAAAGCTGGGTAGTGTAATGACAACAGCTTTAAAAATGTTAACATGAGTTTACGAATAAACTACAATTCCCATAATGCAGAAGCCTTGGAGAAATGAATGGGATTTACCATTATAAACTTTAATGTTTTAATGTGACGTTAATCTGGATCGGATCCAGATGAAACTGACCATGACGATAGAGTTATATTACACATATTATCCTGTAAATTTTGAAGCGAATCCATCGAGTGATGTCAGAGTCATGACTTTTTGAAATACGGCCCAATGTTAAGTTATGGGATTTTTCACTAATTTTGGGAATTTTTTGCATCCAGACTAATATGCGGATTACCACCAAAATGTAAGGGCTTCTTCCTTGGACCAAACCACATCTGTGGTAAAATTTTCATGTAAATCCATCCAGTAGTTTTAGTGTAATCTTGCTAAAAATCAAACAAACAAACAAACAGACACACCCTGATGAAAACAATACCTCCTTGGCGGAGGTAATTATCTTTACTTATGTGTAATTATACATACTGAGGTTGATGGAAATATTTTGTTTGCAATGTCCAAGCAAGAAATTAGTGTGCATGGACACAGTTACTTCAGAGTATGTGCATGTACAGTATGTGCATAACATCTGTTTTGGTTAGTAAATAATCGTTTGGAAAAGGGGTGGGAATTAATACGTTTTTTTACTTCCTCACACTCCTTTTTGAATATGTTGGCTGGATATTGTCTTTCTTTGTTTTTTGTTCTGTCTTTTAACTCCGTATTCGAAATAAATGACCAAAAAAAGATAAATGGCATCACCGCAGCAGTTGGTAACACGAGTATTTTAGCTTCAAACTCATAAAATGGGAGGTGGTATAGATGCACTGTTCATCTTAATAAACAGAAATCATCACATCTTCGTTCTTTCATCAAACAGGTGAGCTCACCTTGCTGCTGATCCTCTCTGATTTGTCGAATGGCTGCTCGAATCAGCTTCCTCTCCTCAAATTCGCTGGCAGCTCGGAGCTTTAAAGAAAACAAACACAAACTTTCTTCAGCACAAGAGCAGATTATATTGTCAGGACATTTCCTAATCTTAAACCGGACCACTGGAACTCACCATTTTGGTGAGCTCATCAACATCCTGAATGGACTGCAGTTTGCGTGACAGCACGTCCAAGTTGTCGCTGGTTTCAGACCTTAATGAGAGACAGAAAAGTGCTTTAAATGCTAAATGTTTGGACAAATTGACCATCGACTTAAACTGGATATCGTAGCATCTTAAAACAACAAACTGGAAATAATGGGCCCCTCTGAGGCCGCAGTGTGTGTGTGAAAGGCAGCAGAGGACAGTTCTCAAGAAATCAGTTTTCTGAGCATGAAGAGAGAACCAATAAGAGGAGAGAGGATTGACGACATGACACATGTGGTTAGCTCATTTGGTAAAGCAGGCACATCCAGTACAGAAGCTGCAGTCCCTGTGGCTGTGGTTGCAGGCACGAGTCCTGGTTCTCAGGCTATTAGCATATCAACTCTGCGTCGCTCTGCCTGTAGTCTCTGTGTCTCTCCTGCAGTCCTGTCAAATATGTAATATGTACCTTTATGTCCAAAATGAGAAAGTCTTTCGATAAGTGGAATTAAAGTCAGCGTGAGTGTTTCAGGGGAAATTACTTAAAAATATTCTGAAGTAAATTTAGAGATTTTAAGAGAAGGACCAGAAGATCATCCAGGTTTTAAAGCTTAAAGTCGTCTCTCCTGAATATAGATTTATTTCAAGGTTAGCCCCTTGACATGTGGCACCTGTATGTGATGGAAAGGATCACATTTTCTGTCCATCTCCAGGGAGATGTGCTTGTTAAGTTTTGGACCAAGAGGGTAAAATATGTGAGGCCTTTACAGCCAGATTTTGTGGAGGTGATGACATAATAATCCTGTTGTGTTTTTTTTTTAAAGAACAAAACCTTGTTTACTTGTTTTTTGTTTGTTTGTTTTCATTTAATTATTTTTCATTCATTTGTGACCAGATTTTATTTATATTTTCTAAACTTCCACATCAACAATGCATATAGGCATACATCATGTAATGGATTGAGCTAGGGAAGAAAATGAATAAGCAAATAAAGTAGACAATGAAAGAAAGAATAAAACAAGATAAAAAAAATAAATACAATAAATAAATAAAAATAAATAAATAAAACATTAATTTTAATGTATATCATTAGCTTTACTTTCTTCTAATTCTCTCCATCATATACTTTTAACGCTCTGGTGCACACACTTTATCTCTTCCCAGTATTTAGTTCCTAAAATTTAATAAAATGTTGATGGCAGACGGGAAAAGACCATTTGTCTTGATGTATTGCATAAATATGATCACTGCCATCCCAAAATAAAGAATGTAAAAAAAAAACAAAAGATGTGGCATCTGGTTTTCAAGAGGGTTCTCATGTCTATGTGGTTGTAAAGATATTTATGATGGAGGTACAATCAATACAACCATGGATAGAGAGATCAATCTAATATTAACATTAATATCTATTTTGATCATAAACTGGAGAGGACTGATGCTCCAGAGCAGCAGGTCATCCATGATTGTTTGTCAAGGTCATACTAATATATGCGTTAACAGCGATCATATTCGTTGCAAAAATCGTTTGGCACCAGCTGTTTCCTCTTGTGCAGCAAACTAGCCAGCGCCGCTGGCAAAAGGAAACATAGGCTGTGCCGTGTCTCAAAATAGTGCCGAATTAAAGCAGCTTGGTGGTGGAAAATTAAGCAGATGTAAAAAAAAGTTGTGTGATGACTACGCACTGTTTTGTGGCTTATTTTCCCCCACAATTTTTTAATTACACAGAGAGTTTGGCATCATGTACAGCTACGTGTAGAATTAGCATCTGTCCAGAGATTTCTGAACATAGAGAGAACTGAGCTTTGTTTGTCAGTACGTTTAAGCCCTAACTCTTCTCAGACCAAATGTTGGAGGAAGCATTCAGAGCACAACCAAAACCATTTCTGGGCTCTAATGCTGCGTTCCAGTTGTACTGGGAAGTTGGGATTTCCAAATGGGAAATTTTCACCGACCCCGAGGTTGGAATTTCCCACTGGGAAGTCAGGAGATCTTCACCACACCCAAGTTGACAATCAAAGATGGCTGCCCCCAGTGTAAGCAGTTATTAAGCTCCTGTAATTTTCCATATATATATCATTTATATAATAATTCTTGACTAAAAGAGGGGGCATCATTGAGCCTTTGCCCACTTTCGAATCATCAATGATCAAACAGAAAGAAAAGCGTTCATCCTTCCTTCTAAGATTGGCATTTTTCCATGGGACCTGATGAGGCCACCTTGTCTTTTGCAGTCAGCCTCAAGTGGACACTGAAGGAACTGCAGTCTTTTGTTCTTCTTTTTCTGCTGTTTTTCTCATTAGTTCTTTAACACTCTGGGCTGCCATCAGAAGGTAACACGATCACACTGAGCTCTGGAAAGTGAAACTCTGCTGTTTTAAATCTGATCAGTGACACACGGCGCCCACTCTCATCCTTCTTTTCTTCTGCTTCATTTTCTCCGTTTCACCGCACGCTTTTATGTCGGCCTCCATTACTCATACCTCTCCCTCATTATCGTTCTTTAAAGGAAGTGTGCCACGTCTGAGAGGGATATTTCACATTCCTCTGAGAGGCACGGGATAATGCAACTTTCAGACGTCCTGAGTGTGTGCTGAGGCACGTGCGTGTGTTTTCTGCTGTAGGTATGCATGCTTCTTTAGCAGATGCAGCGAGGCACCTCCTTTGTTATTGTAACTCGAGTCGTCTGAGAGCTGCACTGGATGGAAATCATTAGACCTGTGCGCTGGTTCATATGGTGACAGGAAAAGACAGGAAGCTCAAGGCACAGGATCATTAAAATATTTCATCAGTGCAGACATTAACAGTCATTCATTAATATTAATAACACAATTCTCTAGCTCACTTACCAACACAAACTTCTGGAATAGTTTTTCTAAATGCGGCTTCATTTGCACAGTAAAAGTTTTATGTGATACTAAAGAAAAAAAGCAAAGGCCTCTCTCATCTCATAAAAGTAAAATTACAGCAAATTTGGGCTTTAAACTCAAAGATTTGCACTTCTGTATAAAACTATGAATGTATTGAATCTGAAAAAATAAAACCAGTTGGAAAAAATAAAGCAAAAGTTCTGTTTGTCTGCAAAGGTTCAACAGAAAATGTGCTTCTAAAATATTTAATTTCTTAAAAGAGACTTGAACTCTAGTTGACTTCTTCAGGACAAACCCCTAGCCCAGTGGCGTAGAAGTTTTTACCAATATTCAATAAAATACACTACAAAGACAAAATATTTAATATTCAAAATGATACTTTAATTTGAACGCAAATATTCACTCGTGTTGAATTTGATGCCTGCAATACATCTCAAAAAAAAGCTGGGATAGAGACAACAAATACTAAAAAATCATTCCACAGGTGAACAAATTAACTGGAAAGAGGCGAGTGTTGTTATTTAGGTATAAAAGAGCATCCCTGAAAGGCTCAGACATTCACAAGCAAGGAGCGAGGTTCAACAACAGTTTAAGAACAACAACATACCAAGGTATATATGGATTTCATCATCTACAGTCCATAATACCATCAAAAGATTCAGAGAATCAGGAGAAATCTCTGTACATATGTGAAAAGGCTGAAAACCAACATTGAATGCCTGTGACCTCTAATCCCTCAGGCAGCACTGCATTGTAAAGCAGCATCATTCTGTAAAGGATATCACCACGTGGCAAAGACAAAGCAAAATATCAACAACACCCAGAAACATTGCTGGCTTCACTGGGCCTCATCTGAGATGGACTGAGGCAAAGTGGGAAAGTCTGCTGTGGTCTGAGTCCACATTTCAGACTGTTTTTGGACATCATGGACATGGTGTTCTCCAGGCTTATGAGGAAAAGGACCATCCAGACTGTTATCAGAGCAAAGTGGGGTGTAAGTGTCCATGGCATGGGTAACCTGCACATCTGTGAAGGCTCCATTAATGCTGAAAGGTACAGACAGGTTTAGTAGCAGCATGCTGCCATCCATCTTTTTCAGGGACGTCTCTGCTTAGTTCAGAGACATTGAAGACACATTCTGCTCATGTTACAACAGCATGGCTTCAGAGTGAAATAGTGCAGGTGCAAGCTTACTGAGTGTTGTAAGAAGGAAAGGTGATGTAACACAGAGGTGAACATGGACCTGTCCCAGCTTTTTTGGAACGTGTTGCAGGCAAGAAATTCAAAATGAGTGAATATTTGCAAAAAAATATCGAAGTCTATCAGTATGAACATTAAATATCTTGATTTTGTAGTGTATTCAATTAAATATAGAATAGAGAAAAGGATTTGCAAATCATTGCATTCTGTTTTACTTATGTTTTCCTAAGCATAAATAAAAACATTGGAATTGGGTAACAATCATCAAGTCTTCCAATTTTCCCCTGCTGAGTTTTCCTGATCCACCTCTATTCTTACTCTCGCCCTTTTCAAATAAAGCACTACACCAAAGCTCGGTCATCTTTATACCTCGAGACATCCACATAAACATAGCAAGAATGTTGTATTTGTATGACTTCACAGTGTGATACGACTCTGCAGGAGCGTGAGAACGATGGAGAAAAAAGAAATGATCATGAAAAAGACTTAAAGATAAACATTCTGAGAGAGAGGGCTTCAGTCAGACCCTCAAGTCTTAAATGCTGACTGTCAGTTCATCTGATGACATAAGCAGAGGGCTTTAAAGTGAAAATATGAATCCTGAGACCTGCTGACACTGTGGAAATTCACACATTTACTGCTGCTGTGGTTTGCTGTCCCCTCTCTCCTCCTGACCTCACTTTTCCAGACAGCCCACAGATTTTTCCCCCTGGATTTACGAAACGCTGCGTCTGGGTTTGGGACTGATTCTGGGTTTCTTCAGTTCACCTGGACCAGGACGGTTTGTCATCAGGACAGGTACATTTAAAAGGTAATTCTGGACAGCCTGCCACTGCAATCTCTCTGTTTTTGTTTTTTGTTCATATGATCATTACATCTAACCTTGCAGTGCAGCTGGATCTGCTTGATTCATCGTCTATAATCAGGTAGATCCATCCTGCAAAGGAACAATGGAGCACTGATGTGTAATCTTTTGAGAGAAGAAGAATTTTTGTCCACACATTCAGAGAACACGGACTTACTTCTGGAGTTTAGTTCTTGTGTAACAAAAATCAATCAATCAATCAATATTTATTTGTATAGTGCCAGTTCATAACAAGTGTTATCCCAAGACACTTTACAACAGAGCAGTCTGAAGACAACCTCCTCATTTACAGATACACATATATACATATTAACAAATACATATAAATAAATATGTATATACACATACATACATCCAGAGATGGATCCATCCAGGTAGAGACAAAGGGACTGAAAAAAGAATTTATGCCATTGTTTTGTCCTTATTTTGCATTGCAACTACATTCAATTTAACACCTTATAATTTATAATTCGTCAACCAAATAACTAAGAGGCTTTTGTATCTGCATGTTAATTGATTTATTTAATGTTTGTTTGTATAAAGACAGTATGAAGCAAGAGACTGTCCCTGCACGCTACAGCATCTATTGCCTGAGCTAATATGCATTGCCCAACCCTAATTATGATAGCTAAAAACCCACGGACACCCAGATCATAAATCTGTCCTCATCACATTTGTCTCTGCTGAATATAGATTCAATCAATCAATCTTTATTTATATAGCACCATATCTGTCTCTGTAGAGTTTAAATTTATTAAAAGGTAAGCCCCTTGAGATGTAGCATCTCATTTTCTAGAGGGTCCTCATGTCTATATGGTTGTAAAGGTAGTTACTATGGATGTATAATCAATAACAACCACGGATAGAGAAATCTATCTAATATTAACATTAATATCTATAATGTATATAATCTGTAGAGGACTGATGTTGATTAATATAGCAGTATCTAGCTGAACTGCCATTAAAATGGGTTTAACTGGTCATATCAGGGTTTGTAATGATAGTGGAATGGGGCTAAAGGAAAGGACATTGAAGCTTTGTAGGTCCACTGCAGGCGGTCTACACCAAACCTTCGAGTGTTTCTACCTGTGGTGGTTCTCCTTGTCCTCCTGCTGTTTAAGGCGCGTAGGCCGAAACCTCTTGCTAGCCAGAGCGGCCTCCATGTCCTCGATCTCCCTCCTCCTCAAGTCGCGGATGGCTGAACGGATGAGGCGTCTCTCGTCCAGATCGACGGTTCCATCCAGCTGCAAACACGACATAAAGAAACAGAGATAAATGCACAATTATTCAGCAGAACATGCTTAGTAAGAGGCAGGAAGTGTTAAAGTTTGCTAACATTCCTCTTCTTCTACAGTGAAGTTCAGAAACACGATGGGGCACACGGTGACTGGCTGGCTCTCGGTGTAAGTACAAGGCGGTGAATATTCAAAACTACAGGGTAAAGAGTGTACAGCTGTGGCTCAAACTTCTGTCGCTGCTGTCGTCCCTCAGCTCCCTGTAATTAACCCCGTCAGACAAGGACAATAATGCGCTTGTTTATAAGAGAGGGCAGACCAAACACACAAACACAGATGTCCCTCAGAAACATTTGGGGGTTGACCTCCAGGGAAAATGTGTGATTTTTGACTTAGCCAGCAACTTGCAAAGTTAGCAAAACAATGCTGCTGGGCTTGTCAGTCCAGTGCTTCAGTGTGGACAAAATACCTCAGCTATAAAACTCAATTGTATCCATGACATGATGTATGTGCGTATGTAAATGTGTGTATAATATATATATATAATATATATATATATATATTCTTTTTTTGTCTTTGGAGGTAAACTGACTGGATTCTATTCATTATTTAGCAATGGAGAAGGGGTGGAAATTAAAAAGTTTTATTTCATTCCAATCCTTTTCGAAATGTAAAAGAAGTTAAACTGTGACTTTAACAGTTTGTTTATATTTTGTTTTTCAATTGTTTGCTAAAACTGCAGAATTTCCATTGTGCTGATTTTCTGTTTGTCCAAACATTCTTTTCATTTATTATTTTCTTTCACATTTTCAAAATAAATATGCATTCATTCATTCATTCTTTCAATTTGTGGAGAAGTTCATCATCTCCAGACAATTATTCCCAGAAGTTTCTCACTGATGTTTAAGAGGTAGTTTGTAGGGATGGAAATCGAAAACCAATTCCAGTTGAGAATCGATAAAAACTCCCCTAAAGAATTGGTATCATCATTTCTTTTGCTTATCATTCCCTTATAAATTCACTCCACTTCCTGCCTGCTTGACATATAAAGGTCATCATTAAGGCTGAAAGTTTTTTCCTTTTTTCAGATCGAAATTACAATTTCAGACAACGCGGTCATCGCCAAAGCTGCAATTTTTTGCAGCGCTCCTGATTGACCCAGGATCTGTTATGTCAACTATTTCACACATGCTATTTTACAAATTTGCAGGCAATTTGCATTTAAGAATGGCTCACAAATGAACAACTGCAAATCGGTTCTCATTGTTAATGAATTGTTAAAAGAGCTGCTCAAAAGAGTTGACTCGATGCGAACGTCACATCTCCACCACGAAAATGCTGGTAAGCAGGTCAACAACACAAAGCCTCTGTTTAGGAGTATTAGTTGGAAAACCCTTAAATAATGAAAACAGATTATTTATCATCAATATTAGATGATGAATAATGTGTTATGTGCTTTTGATCATTGATTTCCTGACTGTGGTCTATACTGTAAACAGTGAATTTTGCACTGAAACTTGATTTGAAGAAAATCGTGAATCACATTGAAATCGCAATATCTGCCAGAAAAATTGCATTTAAATCTTTTCCTAAAATCACTCAGCCTTAGTCATCATGCTTTCATTAGAGGCAGTCAGCAGAGACGACAAAGAACAATATCAAAATCATGGCAGACACGGGCAGAAGTGGCCAAAATTGAGCCTTAATTTAAAAAATGATGCATATAGCACAAGAGTGTCATGTGTTTGACACAGGAATCAACAAAGATTCAGATCATTAAGCAGAATCGTTTAAGGCACTGGTATCAATAAAGTCTTATCAATTCTCATCCAAAAATAGTTTTAAAATCTCTGCTTTAATTTTAAATATTGGAGTCTGTATCATTTGAAAGCTTGTGGTGCTCACAGTATCTAAAATTTTGACAACCTCACAGGTCAGGCTGGCTCTACCTCCACCTGTTTGCCGTCTTTGTACCTGCGTAACAGCGTTAACCTGAAATCGCAGATCACTTGGATGCAGCTGCTTCAGTTGATACCTGCAGCGCTGTGAGGTGAGTGACGTGCAGACCGTATTAAAGCGAACGGCCCCGCCCGGCTGTGGATGTGTGGCAGAGTGTTATCAGGTCAGCGGGGCAGAAGAACGGCTTATAGATTGGTGATGACGGCTGATCTGACTTCACTAATGTGCAGAGACAGCAGCACCTGGGCGAGGTGGGTGAGGCGGGTGAGGCGGGTGAGGCGGGTGAGGCACGCTCCAACAGCTGCTGTTAGAGAGGCAGACGACAGGCATCTTCTTCTGCGGCTTTAATTCATGCAGACTAAACAGGAGCCAGAGGGTCTCCATGATGTCAGAATCTTAGTTTGATCTGACACTCAAAAGTGACAGGTGATATAAAGACATGTCCAATAATGGCTTTTAGGCCTGTAGGGGACGGACAGGACAGAGGTGGAGCTGGTAACTGGAGAAAAGGAGCCACAGGCCAGGAATGGGTACATGGGGCAGGCAGACATAACCACTTGTCCACTGGTGCTTCAAATAATTAGTAAAAATTGTGATCTCGATATTTTTTTTTAAGATTATTTTTTGGGGCATTTTTGTGGCCCCATTGACAGGAGAGAGACAGTGTGAAGGATGGTGAAGAGCAGAGAGAGCAGGGAGGGAGACACTCTGCAAACTGTCCACAGTAGGACTGAATGATTTTAGGAAAAAGATCTAACTGTGATTTTTCTGGCAGATATTGCAATTTCAATTTGATTCAAGATTTTCCTCAAATCAAGCTTCAGTGAAATATTTACAATGTTTACAGTAACATTTACAAACATGACAGAAAATTACATCATACCATCAGACATTAAAAGCTATTACTCTAAGGCAAGGATGAAAACTAAAGGTAAGAATTGCTTCAGAATGTATTTATTAACAAGAAACACACATGTACACTCTTTAAAGTCCTTGACTAACAGCAGTTATTACAGCTGAAGAACTAAAAGAGCATCTTTGACTTACTTAAAAGCACCTTTCTGGACACTCAAGGACACTTTACAAAGTAATTAAAAACACACTTAAAATAAATAAAAACAACAGAGAAAAGTGACACAAAGTTAAAATGGAACAAAGAAGTTATGGAGAGTATGCAATTCGCTGTTTGCAAATTGTTAAGTTAAAAAGTCAAATAAAATGCAAAAAACCCCAAATGTTCAATAAGTAATAATAAGAAAAACAAAGTTCAACAATTCCAATAAAGGAAAAAAGCCATCCATGCCAAACCAGCATGTCAACCTTTGATGGTTTTGGACATGAGCACTGACATGTGACAACATTAACACGAGCAGATAGCTGACATAACAGAACAGTTGTCTGAAACTGCGATTTCGTGCAGAAAACGCTAAATCATTCAGCCCTAGGCCACAGGCTGGACCCGAACCCAGAAGCATGCACACAGGACGTGCCCGGCGGACCACCACTCTGCCAATTCAGCGACCTGTGATCTCAATATTGATCAAAATAATCCTGATTATCAGTTTTGTCATAACTGAGTGGCCCTGACTAATCATCAAAATGACAAGGATTCAACTGCTTTAAAACAAAAGTTTAAAGTAATGTAAAGTTTTGAGAACCTCGGGGGGCTGGTGGACCCTCCTCTTGTCCCATCAGGATGTAAAGGTCTCAGTCAAACAGCCTCATTCATCTCCTCTCAGGGGAAACCAGCTCAGTGTCTCGTCTCTGCAGGTTTTAGCCCGGGCAGCAGGAAACCTTTAAGAGGGTCTCCTAAAATCCTGCAGCTCATCCCTGCAAGTGTGGACAGGCTCCTGCTGCCGAGCTAAAGAGAGACCTGTGAGTGTTTGAGGGGAGAGGGCTCCCCCTGCATGCCTACGCTCACGGCTGACACTGACACGAAAGACACTAAGACTAAGAGCGCTGTCTCCAAACTTTCATACTCACACTCCTCAATGAGTCCTCCTCTGCTTAAATAATGACCCCTAAAACCAAGGGTCTCAAACTTAGACTGAGGACCACTTTTAGTCCTGATGTCTTAAAGGAGGACCCTCTGAGTATCTGAAAAGATGAAAGTCCTGAAAATCTGCAGCTGGATCAGGTCTGGTGAAATATTTAATATTTTATGTTCATCCCTAAAAACATTTTAGGGTTAACGGAGCCCCCCAAAAACATTTAAAGTAACAGTTCTCCTGTCAAATTTAATGTAAAAACTCTGAAACTTCACACACACATCCGGCGTGCTGAGGTTTAAAAAAAAAGCCACTCCATGTCAGGGTGAAATGTCGACAGGGAAGCCGCCATTTTGGGTCAAATGTAAAATTTGGCCAATTCAAATGTTTGTTCTCGGACTCACTGATCAAATGTCTTTGTATGATCAGCTTCAATTTCTGGATACCGTGGGAGGAGACTTTGATGATCATTAGATATTCAGGATTTGAAAAAAACAAAACAAAAAAAACAAACTCAATTTATTAAAAAGATGTCTAATTTGCATAATTTCAGAAGAAGTCACATTTGAAGACAAAATGGTGTAAAGGCCTCCTAATGGTGAAAGGATATGATGACGCCAAAAACTCCTGTTCAAGGTCAATTCATGTACTGATGTCTAAATCACTTTTTATTTAATTCAGGAGTGTCTTAAGATATATCAAAAAATCCCATGAGGCTTTCTTTACTCCTGCGCGACTTGTGCAGATTGCACATTTTTCAGCGTATTTTGAAACATTCAATCAGGCATAACTAAGCTAGTGTAAGATCACAGAACAATTTCTGGTGCTTATGAACGGGTTTAGCTTTTACACCCGTGAAAAAAAAATCAAATAGCTTGAAGCGCCACCTACTGGTAATGAAAAAAGAAGGCTCTAGAACACATCACAGCTAAAAACAGTGGGGACAGTGGTGATTTTTTTTAGTCAGAGCTGAATAATAAGTGGTTGGTTTAGTGGCTGAATATTTCTAACAGACATAAAACTTGCTGGTGAAGAGTAGAAAAATCTAAATAAATGATTTGTAAGGCTTTTGTTGATGCCTTTTGCCTCATTTGATACAAAAAAATAAAAAATAAACCCTTACTGTACCAATAAAGCAGACTTTTGAAATTAAGTAGGCTTTGTATAATTATCACAATTCAGTTATTTACAAAATGAATTAAAAACAGTTACAATCATGAGTCCTCATAAATAGTCATTTGTTAAAATGGACCCCAAAAGCATGCTACGGCTTGTAATAAGGGGTCTGGACATCAAATAATGAACTCAATGAACTGTGTCATTTTTAACCAACAGCATAGTATTAACCTAAAAGTCTAAAAGTCCTAAGTCATCCAAATAGCTCAGCATATAAATTTAAAAATACAAGGCGGGGCTGCACAATTAGTCACAATTAATTATGTGCAATTTTACACTTTATTAGTTTTAGATAAAACTTTCGTCTCAGTGGTGCAACCAAACTTAGACACAGTCCAAGTTATAACTGAACCAGTTCCAGCATGGGCTTCAGTGTGGACTTTAATATCATTTAAGACAGAAGTTATGCAGAGCTGGTGCTACAGACTGTTGTGCCTCATATTTAGTTTTGCCTTAAAAGGGTCTCTGTCTTCTCCTGAAAGTGTCTGAATTCGTTTTGTGGACATGCCCACCCCTGCACGCCAGCTCTGTGTCATGCGACGCCCCTCAAGATGCAAACGGGACAAAAAACGTGCATTAAGTTGTTGGTAACTGTCATGAAAAGAAAAGTTAATGTTGGGTGTCTGGTGCCCCCCCTGCTGGGCTCTGAGGGGCATGATGAGGACCAGAGGTGGGGTCTCAGGGCCTGGCGGCTCTGATGTCTCGCTGTGGTTTGACAAATATGCAGCCTATGCTCGGAGGGGCTCCCCTCTATACTGTAATTTGTGGACATTTAAATGTCCACATTTAAATGCTGAGCTGACTGAAAATAACGACCCAGAGGAGAGAAAAAGAGGAAAATATACGAGCGCGTAGGAAAAAGAATAAGAGGGGAAATGAACGTGGTTAACAAAGAGAAAGGATGACTTTGTGAAGAAGTAAGAGAAGCTGGGGTTTAGTATGCCTAAAAATGGGCAGATGAGAGCCGGGTGGGAAAAGGGCCTCGGCCTCGCACGGGTCATTCCTCGCATTCCTGCTGACTCACAAGGAAAGAGACGGAGGAGAAAGAGTGCAGATCAGGAACTGAAGAATGAGATGATTCAACGGGCAGGAGGAGAGGAAAAAACGTAACACTCACTAGGGCTGGGCAACATGGACTGAATATCAAACCGTCATATATTTTGGCTAAATCGTGTTGCAGAATGTAGTCTGTATCTTAATGTTTCTGTATAGAATTATCACAACACCACGATGACAAACTCCGGTTTGATTCCAGTAAAAAGAAAACAACATTTAAACCTGTTTGATAACACCATATTGATGTGGATGTAATGCTGTTGTGATTGTAAGTAACTTCATTAACCGTATTGCTGCTGCCTGTCTTGGCCAGTACACTCTGGAAAAAGAGATTTTTAATCTCAATGAGTTTCTTTTCCTGGTTAAATTAAGGTTAAAAAAACAGCAACAAAAAAAAGCCCTATAGACACCCATTACTGTAACCTTGCTGTGCAGCTGGATCCTCCTGATTCAATGTCAGTAATCAGGCAGATCCATCTTGCAAAGCTGTGATCTACAACGATTGTGAAGGGCCAAAGTGGGACGGTCCAATCAGAGTCCTTTAGAGCAGGAAGGGGAACGAGCGAGAAGACAGCAGGAAGTGACTGGTCGTACAGAGATTAGCGTAGATGCTAACAGCTTCAGTAACAGTTTTATCAGATCTGGACCACATTTCTTCATTAAATGAGAAAAAAATAAACACTACAAACCTCTCTTCTACGGACTCTCTTCTTTTTGTCCCTCTCTTTTCTCTTCCTGTATGATTCTACAATCCGCGCCACACATCTACGTTACAGCAGCGCCGCTAGCGTGCTGCGCCACAGAAATGACCATCCGAGTCAAACACAGTGTGCTGTATAGTGGTCCAGATTTAAACCAATCCTCGAGGCACATAATTTGCCCCGAGGATTTTTTGTAATCGAATTACCTGGATAGGCACGTGCGGGTACTAGAAGCTCAAAACAAGAGTCAAGAGCAACAGCAAAAAGAGCTGTTTGGCGTAGGCAGAGAGGATTTAATGTTTTCATGGGTGCAGCCCACATACTCAGCTCTGCTGCTCATGCCACATATGCATCTTCCTTAAAACTGTGGCTCCATTTAAACGGTAAATATACCAACAGTACAATGGTTGGTAGGAGATTTATTGCCAAGAAGCATTTTTAGAACAAAGAAATGATCAAACAAACACTGGTTTCCTCACTTTTTGTCCGATGTTTATGTTAAAAACTGGATTTATTGCTCAGCCCTGACACTCCCGCACATTTCCACTACCGTCCAGATTGTCGTCTCCTCCCTCTCCCACACACTCACACACACACTAACCAAACACTCGAGGGAGCCCTCTGTTACCACACTGTCAGACTTTCATGACTGCATGTCATGATCTGATTATACAGCCGTTTCCCTGCCAACTTTTAGCACTGACTGATTTATTTATACTCGTTATTGAGACAGCGGAGAACAGCCTGAAGCTCCGGCCTCTTCTCCTCACAAACTGTAACTTCTGCTTTTTAAAGCTGACTGAAGATCTGGCCTGAGCACCACGGGGCACGACGGTTTAGAAATAAAGGCAAAATTAAAGAGAGCATGTGATGAACTGAAGAGCTGTCCTAATCTGTTACGATAATCTGCCTGAATGAAGGCACAGTGAGGTGAAGAAAACTGCACAATAGAAGATCAGTGCAGTTATAACAGGCCTTAAAACAAGGGATGCACATCAGTACCAGTTCAACATCTGTATTGGCCGAGACAGGCCTTTTGTTACAAACATGGCCATCGGCATAATGATGTGAGGTTTATTTGTTTTGTCACACTGATTTAATACTTATACCTGGCAGAGCAAACTGCAGAATTACAATAGATCTCTTTAAAGGGCAAAAAATGATCTTATGGACGAACTATGATCTGAAAAAAAATGGCATTAAGGATAGGAACTGATAGGAATGAATTGATATCAACGACTTTATCCATTCTTCCTATTGGTTCAATTCTTTATCAACTTTCTTATCACTAGCTGTGGATTTTCTTTGTGAAAAAACAAAGGCTTTAACAGGTCTTCTGTGTCGAAAATGCAAATCATATATCACTCTGAATACCTGATGCTTTGCTACATGGACCAATGCTTTTGCAAGGATCTGGGTTTTCCACTCTTGCTTGAAATCACACCGACAAAGACACTAGATTTGTGCAGTTAGCCTCACAATGAGTAAAATTAGGCCACATTTTGACTCTTCCTGTCTGCTGTGATTGCACGTTTCACTTCTATGTTGTCGTTTTGCTGACTGTCTCATGTGAGGGCAGGACACCTTTGATTTAAGAGCCATGCAGAGGAAAACAGAAGGAACTGATAAGGGAAATGTTGGGCAGAAAGTCAAATGATAATGATGTTTTACGTCTGTTGTTATCAGTTCTGAACTTGTGACACTGTCAGCTCAGCAATCCATCCTTTATCTAGACTGCTCATCCCTTTTGGGGTCGTGAGAGGCTGGAGCCTATCCCAGCTGACACTGGACAAGAGGCAGGGTTCACCAAGCTAACAAGCATGATTTTAGTCTGTGGGAGACCAAAAAGGATATGCAGTATAGATAATGGATGGATGGAAAGATGGCCAACAAAAGAAAACAGAACAAGAACCACAGATTTAGAAAATGCTCCTCCTATCACCTGCGGCAGGTTTTGTTCAAAAACTGTACTGAAGAACTTCTGCTCTGACCTTTGAACCCAGTCATGTGACATGTTCACTGCAGCTGCAGAGCAACAGCTAAAGGTTCAGTTTACTCACCACTCTGTCATACATCTCTGGAGACCTGGGCTGAAGAATCTGAGTCTAGATCTGTTTTATAAGCTTTGATATTTTATGTGGCGTCATGGTGGCGCAGCAGGTAGTTCATGTGCTTCACAGCAAGAAGGTTGCTGGTTCAGTCCCTGTGCTATTCTTTCTGTGTGGAGTTTGCGTGTTCTCCAGTGCATCTGAGGGTTTCCTCCTGCTGATTTAGTTTCCTCCCAGAGACCAAAAACATGCACATTAGGCTAACTCTAGACTGAAAAACTCTTTCTTTCCCACTGCCATCAGACTCATGAACAGCTGACAGGAGTCTACAATTTACTGCACAGCTCAATTTGCACATATAAAACTGTTCTTGCACTTTATGTCAGATCTTTGCACAACATACATGTTACAGAAATCAGTAGCTTTAATAGTTCCACTCCTTAATAGTGATACTATCTCCATACATGTATGTAGTCAGAATCCATCTTCACCTTGTTTACATTTGGACAGTATTTTTTTGCTGCTATTATTTAGTATGATTTAGTATTTTTTGTGCTGCTATTTAAATCTATTATTATTTTTACACCTCTTACCTGGCATTCATTGTGGACAGTAGAATAGGAACTTCATTGTGCAGGGAAACATGTTTCTCAGTGTGCAAATGACAGTAAACACTTACTAATCTTAACTGGTCGGACTAAAAAAATGCTAATCAGGTTGACTGCTGACTCCAAATTACTCTTAGTTATGAGTGTGAATGATTGTCGGTCTCTCTATGTGGCCCTGCAATTGGCTGGTGACTGGTTCAGGGTGTACTCCACCTTTTTCCCAATGTCCGCTGGGATGGGCTCCAGCCTGGGACTCCTGAAAGGGAGAAGCTTTGTAGCCAATGGATGGAAAATTGTATGTTTATGTTTTTATGTTACTGAACTAAAGAAGTTTTTTTAGCATCACAATAAACAAAGTGAAATAGATTTTACTATTTAAAGTACTTTTTAAATGCGTATTTAAAGTACTACAGCATAAAAAACAGTCTAACACATGAGATGTCAGCACTTTGGATTTACCTGCTCTCTTACAGGCTGTTAAAATGGACCAATCAGAGCAGAGATGGCGTCCTGTCACCCTCTGGATTGGTCGACATGTCAGTTCAAACCCAGCTGGCAGTAGACCAGCAGCTTTGGCAGACCTTTGCTTTATGTGTTTCAAAAAAAGAAAACAAAAGAGTCCTTGACCAATAACTTCCCCACACAGCACTTTAATGAGAGGGCGTAACAGAAGCACATAAAACACACCTTAAACCTGGGCGCCCGCCAAACCAAACAGGACGACGGTTAGAACAGCACAGGCGGAAACATCTGACCTCATGGCGTTCAATAAAAGCCCCACAGTCACCGTGAATCAAGTTAAACAGTGACAGCTATTGACCCACACAACAGGCATTTTTCAAACCCAGGCACCGACCTCGTGGTTTCCAACTGACACTCCAAATAACAACAAGTGTGACCCCGGCCGTTAAACCCTCTGACAGACAGGCTGTGAGTCAGGATAACAACATATAGGTCACACATACAGGAGTGTGTGTTCCTGAAAATGATGCAGGCAGGGAGACGTCAGCACCTTTAATGACAGCTGGGGGGGGATGTTACAGTCTGGACCTGTACTGACAGAGGCAGGCAGGTGTGACAGCAGCTACCTGACTCACACCAAAACACTTCGCAAAATTCAGCCGTCCTGGCCTGCCTGGTCACATGATACCCCCACCCCCCCACCCAGGAATGAGAAATGACAGAAATGGGACGGGAAGTGAAAAGCAGACGAGCGAGACGATTTAACACAAGAACTGTTTCTGCCTTTTTTTCCACGTCGCATGAAACTGGATCTGCTGACAACACTGTATCTACAGCAACCTGCTGTCAGTCAGTCTTTATTTGTATAGTAACAGTTCGTAACAAGTGTTATCTCAAGACACTTTACAATAGAGCAGGCTGAAGACAAACTCTTCATTTATAGATACACATACATGCACATATACTATATATATACATATAACCCATCCAGGCAGAGACTAAAGGACTAACTAGAAAGCACTCAGAGAGCACAGACCTCCGTCAAGGTAGCTCACATATTGCTGTTACATCTATAAGCAATAGTTCATGATAAAGTTACCATCATAATATGATTCATGACCCTGAAAACCCACACCTAGCACTCAGAATCATGTTGATATCATTATTAATTAGACAGTTATTGAGCAAAAACAATCGTTTGCAAATGGCAGTTATGTGGATCACCACCTAAATCTAATCATTTTTAAGTTGGACCATTACCAACATCTCCTGAAAATTTTAGCAAAATCTGTCCAGAAGTTTTTGTGTAATCTAACAAACAATAAAACAAACAAACAAACAAACATATGCCTGCAGGAATTTATGATAGAGACAAACCCATGGACACCCAGATCATAAATCTGTTCTCATCACATTTGTCTCTGCTGAATATAGATTCAATTAATCAATCATTATTTTTATAGCACCATTGTATATAAATTTAATAAAGGTAACTCCTTGAGATGTTGCATCTCATTTTCAAGAGGGTCCTCATGATTGTAAAAAATCTATACAGTAATTTACTGTAAATGGCAATGTACTGTGGGAGATCATACTGATTTCTGTAAACTTAAAGGGGTAGTTCAGTTTTTTTGAAGTGGGGTTGTATGAGCTCCATATGTCCACTAAGTACCTTAGATGCAGTAGAACGTTCTCTCCTCTCCCCCAGTAAGCCACAGTCTGTAAGAGTCTGTTACGCAGAACCAGCTGCAAACAGGGAAGTATTGGACCGAGTACAAATGGTATTTTCTCCGCCTACAAGAACTCCCATTAAAAAATTATACCACAGTTTAAGAGTACGCTACCTAGAATAGTGCATTAACTTTTCAGAAAAATAAAGTTTATCTGGAACTAACCGACTCACAATCATGTATTCCTCCGTGCAGCGCTGCCGCGAGCCGCGGTTAGTTCCAGATAAACTTTATTTTTTCGAAAGTGAATGCACACAAAAAAAATTCTAGGTAGCGTACTCTTAAACGTTGGTATTATTTTTTGATGGGACTTCTTGTAGGTGTAGAAAATACCCTTTGTATTTGATACAATACTTCCCTGTTTGCGGCTGGTTCTGTGTCACAAACTTTTACAGACTGTGGCTTACTGAGGGAGAGGAGAGAACGTTCTACTGCATGTAATGTACTGAGTGGCCATATGGAGCTCATACAACCCTACTTCAAAAAAACTGAACTGTCCCTTTAACAGCATTTTACCATAAAATTCACAGCTACCTACTGTAACATAACCTGACAGTAAATTACTAATAAAAAAGGACGATGGATCTAGAGACAATTAAATTCTGCCCAGGGAAACTGACCAATAGCAGGTAAGATTTCTCCTAGTAAATATTTCACAGTTTAGGGTGAAACAAATGTTTGAATAAATGTATTTTATTGGATAAAAACTGATGTATGTCATTTTTTGTTTACAAAATGACATCTTGATCAGCAAAACAGTTTAAGAGGTTGACACGGACGCAGACACTGGATGTTGTGCTGTAAGCATTATTTTTGTGGGGAATTAAGCTATTGGACCAATTCTGGTCTTGGGCTTCTTTGCTGTCATTTCTGCTGACTGCCTCTGGACTTTCAGAGTATCCAGAAGGAAGTGGAAAGAACTGATATTCATTCACTGAGCTACTTGTTATCAACTGGATTCAACTGGAAGTGTGTGACAACAGCAGGAAGTGACTGCTTACATTTCTTTGTTTTTCTTTTGTGCTTTATTGTAGGAACTCCTTTATCAGTGCCTCTAGATGAGTTTAAAGCACCTCATAAAACACTTATGTCCAGAAAGCAGAAGCAATCGAAAGTTTATCATCAAATAAACTCTTCAGCAACACTTAACGGTCCTGTGTGCTTGTTGTGACTCTTTTTTTTTACCGCGTGATGTTTCATTATCTTCTGCTATCATCATATTATCTTCTTTTAATCGTAAACAGGCTTTGTTTTGTTGACCTACTTCCGCGGTGGTTTGCTATGTGACATTCGCGAACGAGTCGAGTCTTCTGAACAGCTCTTCTTAAGTGAACCATGAGTGTTGATTCGCAGTTGTGAGTGAGCCGTTCATTTGTGAGCCAAATATTATATTTGCAGGTAATTTGCACTTAAGAATGGACTCGCTAATGAACGGCTCACTCACAACTGGGAATCAGTTCTCATCGTTCACTTAAAAGAGCAGTTCTAAAGAGTCGACTCGTTCGCGAACGTCACATCTCTAGCCTCTCTTTAGCAGGAGAAGAAGATAATATGATGATAGTAGAGGATGAAATAAAGGTTAAAAAGGCAGGCTAACGCTAGGCTAAACCATTGACTCCCAGTGTTTGAGCTAAGCTAATTAACAGTGGGCGAGCTCTGCCTGTCTCTTCCTTGTCACTGCACACACAGTCTAAAGAATGGTGTCTATCTGCTTGTCATGAACTCAGGAGTGAGGCAAGACATGAAAACAACAAAAATGTTGGTGTATCCCTTTAAAATCAGGAATGCCATGTGCCAAGAACAGAACAAAGTCGAACCTCAGCTGTGTTCATGTGCTGTCCTGAAAATGTCAATCTTAGGTTTTCCTCGCCAATACAGTGCTTAAAAGTTGTGCTGAAATGCACAAAAATGATCAATGAATCATCCCTCATTCACCTCTGAACACCCTGCAGAAAGAGCAGGTTCTGATGTTGCCGTTTATGTTTTTATTACTTAAAGAGATGAGACATAAATCCTCCATGATCTGTTGGACAGGCTGAAGAGAGAAGAGAAAATCCTGAAGAAAGTGGGACAGCTGTTTAAAGATTAATGCTCACTGATAAAAGCAGGATGTGATTACTCGTATTCAACAGGAATCACGCTGAGGTGAGGAATAAAGATTCACAAACAGGCCTGCTAAAACTTGCTCTACTTGACTCACTTCCTGCAGGCAGCAGCTCTCATGGAGTCAAACCTCAAACCTCTCCCCGAGCGATCGGACTGAAGCAGCTCAATCAATCAAAGCCAATTAGAGAGAGTTCATGGTTTAAAGTAATCCTGAGCAGCTGGTGACACCCCGCTGAGGTCAGGAGCACTGAGCTGCTCATGGAGGAAGCGCACTTCAGTAATGTGTGCTCTCTAAGGTCACGAGGTCGGGCTCACTTATTGCACCGCACATGGACTCAGAAGTGGTCCAACATGTTGGGAAGTCAAGGTCAAACAGGTAGTAAAAATACACAGAGGTGGTGTTTAGTGGGCTGAAGGCTGAGCTGAGGGTGCAGCCCTGAGTCAGGATTAGGATCTGAGAGGAGGGAAAGAGTCGCAGTACTGAGTAAGTAAAGTCGACATCATACAAGTTCAGATCTGTTTATACTCCCCTCTTTCATCAGAGCACTGTTCCAGTGGGCAAAATTACGTCTTTAAGTTCGGATAAGTCTCCAGTAGGGATGTCACTTTCCCCAAAAATGATCGGTTTCAGAGCACACACACTAACAATCGAATACAATGGCTGGATTTTTGCTGATATCCGATATGCTGATAGTTTTTAAGTCAGTATTGCCGATACCGATATTTCTGGTCAAGAGCACAAGCTCTGTACTTAACAAAAATGGACATGTTTCTTTCAGTGTGACAGTATGTAAAACAAGAAAAAAAGCATTTAACTCTCGCAAACATGAAACCCTTGATTTTTAAATGTACCCATGCAGTGATGAGAAGGTGCATCAGTATTGTAAATTTGTGTAATCTGCCGATATTCCAGCCGATATGTGTGGCTCATATATGAGCTGTAAATGTCTGCAAAAAATTCAATATTGGCTAATACTGATAGCAAATTGATAATATCGTTCATCTCTAGTTTATTGTCATTGTAAAACTGCATCTTCCCTCACACTTCAAGAATAAAATAAAATAGAATAAAATTGAAAAATGTATTATAAAAAGTGTAAAATGTATATATACAACATGGCAGTGGAATAGCAAGAATACATGCAGACATCAACATGGTGTGTATGAATATTGCACTAATAATCAAAGACAGTTCAAAACTCAACACTCGGCATATTGAAAAATGTCAAGAATTGTATTAAAATCTAATTATCGACTCATATCATGGGGTCAGTGGTGATTCTCGAACCTTGCACAGCAGCTGGATCCACCTGATTTAATGGCTATCATCACTAAGATCCATCTTGCCAAGCTTCAATCAGCAATGATTGTGCTCGGCCCAAAGTGGAACGGCCCAATCAGAGTCTGACTGCACGTACAGCGATTAGCATAGATGCTAACACTTCAGTAGTAGTTTTATTAAATCTGGATCACATTTCTTTATCAAACGAAAAACAACACTACAAACCTCTCTATATAAAGGACATTTTTACTCCTCTTCTGACATGTTTTGACGAGGGTTTGTTTTACGAAGTGGCTCATTTTCTATAGTTTCTGCCTACTACATTATCTGATTGACCTGTAATAAAGGTTGACTGACATAACGATCGTCCAATCACTTGACAGATTTGCTTTTTAAAGGTTCTGCCCTCCTCAAATACTTTCTGTGGGCTGTTGATTAGATTGACGAGTGCAGACACGTCAAACTCAAGGCCCACAGGCTAAATCTGGCCTCAGAAATACGTACATACAGCCCGTAGGATAACTGAATACAGTATATCTATTTTAAAAAGAGATCTGCTGATCTCAATGGGACTAACCTGGTTAAATAAAGGTTAAATAAATAAATAAAAATAATGTCCCTCTTTTACACTCTTACTATAAATCCCAGAATTCACTGCAACAGACATGTGTACCTCTTACTGCTTTATTATAACTTTCAGATTAATGCATTGATCAGCACATCATAAGTTAGTTTAAGCTTTACCAAAAATCAAAATCATACTTCTGATTATTACAAAGTCTGATTCAGACTCTTCCATAAATGCTGATCCTGTGTGGCCCGCATCTTAGACAGCGTTCAGATTTTTGGCCACTTTTGTGCTCAAGTTTGACGCCTTGACGACTGCTGGGAAATATATCGATCAGATCAATTCATTCAAATTATTTTCTGCAGAAGATTTAAAAAATAAAAATTCAGATTTTTTTCTTTACTTAGTCCAATTGTAAGTTGTTGCAGTGTTTGAAAATATAAATATTGAAAATATGCACTTTTCATGATGGTAGGCCCTGTCAGGTTTTGCACAAGCACTTTTAAAAGCTTGTATTTGTTTAATAAATGAGATTACATTTTTATCCAAAAGTTTCATGTTAATGTTAAGTTCATGTTAAAGGGCTGTATAAATAAAGAACATTTACATTTACATTTACATTTACATTTAATATTCTGTGAAAATAGCTCAGCCTTCAGTGTTTATGTAGACAAACCTGCCTACGTTTGAACCACATTATCAATATTTTATGACACACACTTTAACTTTAAGAGGGAAATTCTGTTTGGTTGGGGAATGTATTTTGACAGCATAAAAGCAAAACTTGACTCATGTCATTTTGTCACTTGGAGGTTTTTTCTTTTTTTTGAGAGGGAAAAAAACAATTAAAATGGTAAATCGAGCATTGTGGAAAAATATCAGGAATTTTATTTTTAGGCCATATCACCCAGCCCTACCATGGACTAATGAAATATTCTGTATTGTAAATGTAAAACTGTCTGACATGTCTTGTCACAGAGACGGCTGCTGAATCCACGTTTTGTCCAACCCCTAGAGCTCCATTTCTCTTCAATAATGCCTCTTTAGTTTACAGAGTTCAGGTCTTTGAAGGGACGAGGTGCACCTTCACCCTCTCCTCCTCGGGTCACGCCCTCCAGCCCGTCTGTAAGAATGACGACCCCTCAGGCCGAGTCTCGACCTTCTGTCTCCTGCTGCGTGAGCACGTGCCTCACTGTTTCTGACGATCCCCCCACACAACACAACAGAGCATGTATGCTTTCTAGCTAAATGTGTGTGTTTGAGTGTGTGCATCCACGTGTGGGGGGGTGTCCTGTGTGTGTTTGTGCATGAAACGTGGGCTGCGGTAATAATTTCCAGAGCGGGCTGAGGTTAGAGTGCAGCCAGGCAGCAGATTGGATCAGTGAGTTAAACTCACTGGTGTCAAACTCATAAGTGAGTTTGTCCTTATAAGGAGAGACGGGACGTCCCGGGAGAGGAGCTGAAGTGGATTAGCAGCTGCCATCGAGGAAAGTGGCTTGCGTTCAGTCATCGAGGCAGACACAAATAAACAGAGAGGGACTTGAAGGGTGAGAAGGATCAAAAAATGGTTTCCCGCTTAAAGCTCCTGAGGAACTATGGTTTGTTGATTCTGGCGCCCCCTCTGGTCAAAGTAGTACCTCTCATGCGGGTGGCAGTAAAGGACGGACTCGTAACTTTGTGGGTTGTCCATATGGGTCAAATCTTGTGAACGGGATATCTCATAAAGCCTTTAAGGAATATTCTTTAAAGGCCAAAAAGTGATTTTTGCATAACATGTCCCCTTTAAACTTCAACCACATGACCAACTGGATTCAAGGATGAAGTGATCAGGATTTTTTTCTTTTACTTTGTGATGTTTGGTAACTAAAGACAGCATCTCTGTTGATGATGGGCTCCTGGGACCTCCACTTCTGTTGCTACCCTATCACAAAGGTGTCAAAACTGTTTGCCTCTAACTAGTCTTCTCCTGGAGTGTGAAATCTGGGATCATAGCTGCTCTAACACACACACTGTAAAATGAACACAATGTAAAAATGAAACATAATCTGGACACATGAGATCGCTGTGAGGCATGAGAGTCCTCGCTCTTTACAGGAGGGAGTTTCAGTCGCCTCCCTGCTCACAAATCAACAAAGAAGCAGAATCAAGGCCGAACTCTTAGTGCTGCTGTGAACACCGAGTCTTCATTGTCTGGGGTGAGAATAAAGAGATAACATGTAGGAGTCAGGGAGGGTAAAGACACACGTGGAGGAGATGTTATTTATTAGACGATGGAGGCCCGGAGCAGACCTGGGAAAACACTGTCCTCTTTACACTTGAGGTACCAAGCATAAAGAACGAGTGCTTTGAGGAATGCATGAGGGTCTGCGGGGGGGGGCAGCGGCATCAACAATGATCTATAGGACTGTAATGATGCACCGCAGACAGATAGGAGCACACACATTACAGACTCATCACAGAGTCTGACATTAGTGCAGAAGAGTCCACATACAGATGAATTCATCAGAGCAGACGGTATCACGCACACGTGGATGATGCTCTGATCTGAGAAGACATGTATGGACCTTTAAGCTCCAGAGAGGACCTCAAAGTTAATTCAGATCCTGCTGCATGTTTGCACATACAGCTGCTTCAATTTCCCCTCCCTGCAGACTTCCAGCTCCTGGAAGCAGTGTTAATTTTATTGACTAATTATTTTCGCCATAGTTTTCATCAACAACCTTTTTTCCCCTGACAAAAACTAGACAGTAACTTATAAAAACAAGTGCACATGGACAAAAACTCAAACTAAATTAACTGACATTTTCATCAACAAATAAAAACTAGACTAAAATGTCTGACAGAGACTAAATCCAATCAGACCTAATTTGGTCATTTAGAAAGTAGAGACAAGTTAGGAATATATCCAATCACAGCTGCCTTAGCTTGGTGGTGGTGGGATAAGTTGTGGAGCGATCCAATCAGAGCTCCTCTCTTTATGAATTGATATATTCATGTAGAGCAGGTTCACTGTTTGTTGTCAGTTCTGGTATTGTAACTGAGATGCTCTGCCAGGTAGCCTAAATAAAGGTGACTGCATTTCACACAAAAGTTCAATTTGTTTCTGTTCATTTATACATTCAGACTTTACTAGCATTCAATAAAGGGTTATTAGATGTTTGATTTTATCCAAGTGTAAAACATGACTTCAGAAATTCAAGGAAACATAAAAAATGCCTCACACTTTATACTTTGACTAAATTTACAGAAGATTTCATCGACTAAAATGTTGTGAAATTTCATAAACTAAAACCAGACTAAATGTTAAACAATTTAGATAACTAAATCATGACTAAAACTAAAAACATATTTTAGGAAAAGATGATAACTAAAACTAAATTTAAAAATATTGTCAAATTAGCACTGCCTCGAAGGCCCCTCACTTCTCTGCAAATGTCCAAATGGCACAGCCTCAATCTTTTCTTTAGTTAGTAAATCGGCTGCCAAATCAGCTGAGAGCAAACTTGACACCACAAATTCACCCAAATATGGCCTCAAGTTTACAATCTGTGACTGTCAGGGTGGGCAGGAACTGTCAAGGTCCTGCCAGGGAACCAGCGGTAAGCAACCACAACCCATATTCATGCTTCTGTGGCCAGTTTGCAGACTCTCTCTCACTGCCTTTCACAAGCTTGTCACACTGTCTCTCTCCCTCCTGTCAATAAAGGCACAAACCCAATCTAAAACAAAAATTAAAAAAAAGTGTAACTGCCAAATCAACCGAGAGGAAACCCAGAGATGGCCTGAAGTTTCCAATTTAAAACTTTCTCTTCTTAGGTCCTTAAAGTGCTTGGGTTTTAACATGCTGTTGGTCTTTGTTTGTTTGGGTTCTTTGGTTTTAATTGTGCTTTTTGTTGGTTTGTCTTCTGTATTTTCCTGTCTGCTTTACCAAAGCACTTGGTAAACCTCTTAGTAAAAGTGCTATACAAACAAACTTACTATCATATCATCATTATTAGAAGCCAGATTTATTTAAAGGCTGTGTTTGGTGTATAGGGAAGTGTTTTGACTCTAAAAGCAAAGTAGGCCCTTAATTCTGCTCATAACATCTTTAAACAGAGTGTTAATCTGCACTTGACGGCTGAATGTGGCTCAGATTTACAGTTATGAGACATTTCTAACAGAAATTAGACAAACACTCAGTAAACGTTAAGTATCTGTTGTGTGGTCGTCCACAGATGGCTGAGCATGTTTCCACGGTGCCTCATCCACCACCTATGTGAGACATATTGTCCCATTTCGGCTGTCTGGCTCCAAACAATCCATCCTGTTGAGTGAATAGCTTCTCATGTGAGCTGCAGGTCAGGTCACAGAGAGGGATCCAGGTCAGTCCGGGCGGGACAAACCTGCCCCACATTACGGAGGTGGGCTCATTAAGAGGGTTTTTATCAGACAGAATCCTAAATGAGCCTGCAGGACCGTCCTACAGCCCACTTCTGCTGCGATTCATTTACATCAGAATTAGGAAGAGGGGAGTGGGAATGACGTCACATCCAAGTTATCAACGTTCCAGTTACAAAGTCGTCGATATACCAGGCTATGTTAGCCATTGTTAGCACATACTAGGGCTGAACGATTTTAGGAAAAGATCTATAATTGTGATTTTTCTGGCAGATATTCCGATTTCAATTTGATCTACGATTTTCTTCAAATCAAGCGTCAGTGCAATATTCACTATGTTTACAGTATAGACAACAGGAAGGAAATTAATCATCAAAAACACATAACACATTATAAATCATCTTATAATGATGATAAATAATCTGTTTTCATTATTTAAGGGATTATACTCCTAAACAGAGGCTTTGTGTTGTTGACCTGCTTTCCAAGACTTTTGCGGTGGAGATGTGACGTTCATGAACGAGTCGACTCTTTTGAACAGCTCTTTTAGGGAATAATGAGAACCAATTCGCAGTTGTGAGTAAATTGTTCATCTGTATGTCATTCTTAAATGCAAAATGCCTGTAAATTTGTAAAATAGTATGTGTAAGATAGTTGACACAACAGCTCCTGGATCAGTCAGGAGTGCTGCAAAAACTACAGCTTTGGCGATCACGCGATTGTGTTGTCTGAAATCGCGATTTCAATCTGAAAACAATAATCTTTCAGCCCTAGCACATACCAAATGAAGAATGTAAACAACACTATAGCAGCATTACCATACCTATACATTGAACATTAGTTAGCAAACAGCTGACATCGCTCTGACTTTATCCAATATTCCCTACAGAAGAGTAAAGTCTTCGTTTTCACATTAACTGCATATCAGAAGTTTGTTAAATCACTGAGTCTGGAACTCTCTCCCAGAACGTTTTGATGTATGGCGGCTTAAGGAGGAGGAAGCTTTCAAGGATTAAGATTTAAGAGAACTAAAGTGAATCTTGAACTCCAGCCGGCCTCGTCCTGCAGAGAGCCAGGTCACTGCAGGAGCTGGAGAACGATGAATCTTCTCCAAATATGGGACACCAGCGGCCACACCGGAGCCCTGCGTGACAGCCTCTCAGCTTTAATGAGGTAAGAGCTGGAGGGTGAGAGGGGTGTCCCCCAGGAGAGAGACGCACAAACATTTGTTCTGATTTATCCATGAGAGCCCGCCACACTGACTCCGAAAATCCAACAAATGATCCAGCACCATAACCAGAGGATTTAACGACAACAACCAAGTCCAGCAGATCAGCTGTTTGCATCAGAGCTGCAGAGCAAAACATCAACATCCGCTGGACAATCACTACTGCAGCTCAGGAAATGGACCTCTCCGGAGGGAGCAGATATGGAAAAAGCCAGAGTTCATATGTCTCTGCACTGTCCTCACCCTTCTCTGTTTCCCTCTTAATATAATCTGTCCTCAGCTGGTTCAGTGTATCCAACCCTCATTCCACTGGTTTCATTTATCATGCGAGCTGGCACAAAACAGAGCGTTTCTGATGCTGCAGAGCTGCATGTTGTTTCCTGTGAGATATTCCTCTGTGCAAACAGAGCCACACCTCAGAATGAAGGAGGAAAACTGAACTTTGCTGCAGATACAGTTGGTGAAATATTTAATGCTTCAACGCTTTTCAGCATCATGTGCTTTCAAAACCAAAAAATGACCTTTGTTAGTACTGGATAATTTCCAAAACTTTAAAAATGGCTGCATGTCCTCTTAAATCAGTGAGCAGAGAAGGGGAGTCCATCAACCACTGCTGGCAAACTTTTGTACAGCTTCTCAATTGCAAACAAAAAACAAAAACTGGCAATATTTCTGAGCAGCGTGCAGTCTGTCAGGAAAACTGTCAGACTGCACACTGGTGATGATAACAAGTGATGTTTGTAACGTGTTTCTGATGATCCTGATGAAGGCCACAAACAAGTAAGTAGGTTGGTCAACCAAACAAAGCACATCTTTGGTGGTTTCTGCATGCACCCTGTGGTTTAGTTATGCATGCAGTTTTTTTTTAACATTAGATAAAGTGCTGATCTTAGTCTAAAAATAGATAACGTAACATAACGCAATAAAAAACGAGTCACAACAGACACACAGGACCGTTTAGAGCTGCTGAAGAGTTTATCTTGTGACTGTATGCACAGGCAGGCTAACACTACCCATTGACTCCTAGTGTTTGAGCTAAGCTAACTAATGGTGGGAAAGCTCTGCCCGTCTCTTCCTTGTTACTGCACGCACAGTCGAAAGAATGGTGTCTATCTGCTTGTCATGGACTCTTGAGTGAGGCAAGACACAGTGGGTGGGGCCACGATTATAGTCAAAAGAAATAATTTTAATTCCACAATCATGTTGATTACTTTGTAATATTCTGGCACAACCATAAATGCTCATTGTGCTGTATTTTGGAGTTCCTGACTGTATCTTGTCTGTGAAAACACAGTGTTAATAATGTTTTGTAAGGGAATAGGGTTGTCATGATACTAAAATTTCAAACTCGATATTGATACCCAGAAAAATATGCGAAACCAGTTACGACAAATTTCTAAAAAGGCATAACAAATGTTTTTATCAACATGAAAATCTCAAAAACACTCTCTCAATCTCAACATGGAACATGCTTTCTCAACAGAACCTCAGATGCTATTTAAATAATCAGAAAATGGAAAAAAAAACAAAAAAAAATAAGACATTCATGTTGTTTTTACTTAGAGCAAATAAATGCAAAATAAATAATCCAAATATAACACAATTTGACAATATTTTAAGGTTATCTCAGATGTTTTTCTTTTTATCTTAGTGAAAAAAATCCAAAAATCTTATTTTAACAATAGCAAAAATAGTATTTTATCCGGATACGGTGTTTGAGTGTCAATACTTTTGATAATCCTATAAGGGAATATAAAGACAAAGTTATATTTTGATCCATTCTAATGGTTTTTGAAATAATAATTCATTAAATTGCGAGAAAGCTGGTGCAGCAGGCCACAGGCGTGGAGAGCACTGAAACAGCAGCCAGAAAGTAGACTTTTAACATCTGGATGGTGTTACTCCAGAGTCCAGAACACCTGGAAAAAGGTCCAAACAGGAGCCTGAAGTGTTTGTCAGGAGGAAAAAGATCCCCCTGAGCACGTGAAGTATTAGAAGTCAAACTGGGGTTCAGACTCCTGGTGGTGGAGCAGCAGATGGAGGATAGAAAAAACACAGCGTCAATCCTTTATCCAGACTTTTTCCATGTGGCAGAATGATGATGGAGACAGATGGAGATCAGGCGCAGAAACCTGCGCTGAAGGATCAGACGACAGAGACAGGAACTGCTCTGTCTCTGGTCTGACCTGGTTTACTTCACCGTGTTTTTATAGAGACTCCTCTGCACTGATCAAATAATTCAGGTCATATTTCTACAGCCTCTGTGATTGTTGTTTTTGTTTTCCTTCCTTCAGAAACCGCAAGAAGGTTCTGCTGTTTGTTCTGTTGAAGATATCATCACAGGGATCTTCAGCTGGATAAATGTCACTGAAGTGTAATATTCATCTAAATGACCCTCAGGGAAATAGGACTGCCTGAAACCAGAATTTAACATTTAAATATGCAAATATCAGGTTCAGGTTTCTTTACTTGTACCTGTTGGCTAATTTGTTTTGCAGCCACAGAGATGGAGACATCCATCATGACATGCAAACTACAAAACAGACGCAACACAGAGGCATATTAAAATACACTGACTCTAATTAAAAAACAAAAACACCAATAAAAAAACACAAAAACAGTTAATTGACCAAATCAATAAATGTTTCAGGTTCCAAAAATTAGGGCAAGAGAGAAAGAGAGATATCAACTGAATAAAGCCAAGGTAAAAAAAATAATCAAGATTTAAATAAATTAATAAAGAAATATATTAATAATTATGTACATGTGAAATTATCACTACAGTCTTGTCAGCTCAGTGAGAGCAGCAGCAACAAAAAAATGACTGGCAAATTGTTGTGGAGCTGCATGTTCTCCCTGTGCATGCGTGGGTTCTCTGCAGGCACTTCCTCCCACAGACCAAAAAAATGTGCTCATTAGGTTAATTTGTGACTTTAAGTTTCCCTTAGGTGTGGGTATGTGTGAATGATTTTCTGTCTCTCTATGTGGCCCAACGATTGGCTCAAGACCAGTCCTGGGGTGTACCCTGCCTCTTGTCCAAAGTCAGCTGGGATAGGCTCCATGTCCCATGATTAGCAGTATGAATGATCCATGGACAGATGTTTTCCGTTTTTATACGTTTTACACAACGTCCAAACTTCATTGGAAGTGAGTTTTGTTCACAGCAACAGTAGCTGCCAGAATGACTCATTCTTCAACCCCTTGACTAGACCTACCACTGTGATGTCATACTATCACTTTCTCAGTAGTTTAAGCCCATTGACTTGGAGTAGCAGACCCAGTGCAGAGCAGAGACTGTGCAATGAATGGAGAGTCATTGACAATATGGCTATAATCATTGCAAAACAGAGCTGTGCGGTCAACCAATTACAGCAGACTGGTCCCACGTGGTCAGTGATTGTGAGAAAACTCCAGCAGACCTCAAAATCAAACATATAATCTGGCTTTATGACAAAATACGACCACTTTAGATTGTACGCCAGGAGTTAGATCACGGCGCATGGACTTAGAATTCATTCCTCTGGCTGAAAACTGCACAATTTGTCAAAGAGAGCATGAGCAGTAATAAATATGGTTTACAGCCTGAAAAATAAACTTTTAATTCACTTACTGAGGGGAATGTAAGCCCGTTACCTCACTGAAACAAGCAGAATCAATCTCTCTGACTTTACCCTGTTATATTTAGCCCCATTATTTTTTATTCTGACACTTTAAGATGACAAAACAGAGCCTGATGTCCTCTTTATTAATGAAATACTCTTCCTCAGAGTCAAATAGACTAATGTCTCTCCACTATCAATGATATCATCGTTTTAAAATGACCAAATAAAACCACAGATTCTCTTTTGTAAGGAGATCGCACACTGAACTCAGTTTCAACTCTCACAGAGGAGTAAATGTTTGCTGATAAAGCTGTTAAATCATGCTCTGTTTACTCTGAGTTATTGTTCCAGAGCGACAAACACCAAGAATAGACTCTGCTAAGGTTTATTTGCACATCATCTCAAAGTTCATGTTTTCTTTTCTCATCGATTCAGAGCCAAAAACAGCAGATTATTTATAGCCGTACGGAGTCACAAAAGTTTCCTGTTTAATCAAACAAACATGGCACTTCTTATCTTTGCTCCCCGCCTGTAAATGTGGAAACGCTCGGCTCGAAGCTGAAGCCTGCAGGCCGTAAATCAACCGCTGGACTCTGTCAATGCAAACATGGAGGATAAGTCCATCTGTGCATGTGTCACTCCAGGAGGAAAAAACGATCCTGAATGATTAACCCTTCAGAGTGTGTGTGTTTACATCGTCCTCGCTGACTCTTCCAGACTTAATCATACAGGAAGTGGAAAAGTGGACAATTCTGAGGGCGATGACAGGCTCAGCCGAGGGAAATCAGATGTGCAGTGTGGACGGCGTGTTTGTAGTCTGGAGCCTGAAGGAGTTTTCAGCTCTGAAGTTGGAGGAAAAAGTCACGTAAACGCTGTAAACACTGGGGTCAGAGGATGTTCCACTCACCATCTGCCGGCAGCAGCAGGTGTTATCAGGGCTCACGGCCATAAAACACTAAAGACTCTTTTATTGGTCTGCGTGGAGATGAGGGCTGCTGAATGTAAAGCAGGGCTGATGCATGCTGCAGCCTGTGTGTGAGGAGCGCCGCAGATTCTTTAAAGGGTTAGTTCGGGTTTTTTGAAGCGTGGCTGCTGGAGGCATGAGGCTCTAGTCAACATGAGTCCCTGGAGGAGATACCCTTAGGCGGAAGCTCGCTGATACATAGCAGCACATGGTGCCAGTGAAAGGCTTGTAATTAACCCACTAACTGGTTAAAACTAAATCATAATCAGAAATATTTTATTAATCCCTAAGGGGAAATTTGGTTGTAGGACTGAGTGATTTCAGGAAAAGATCTAATTGCGATTTTTCTGGCATTTATTGCGATTTCAATTCGATTCATGATTTTCTTCAAATTAAGCTTCAGTGCAATATTCACTATGTTAACAGTATAGACAACAGTAAGGAAATCAATGATGAAAACCACAAAGCACACTATTCATCATCTAATATTGATGATGAATAATCTGTTATCATTATTTAAGGGATACTCATCTGTTCAAACTCTCCCACTTCCTCTGATCTTTTGCACTGTCTTTGTATTATATTGTTTGTTTTTATACCTGTTTTATGCACTTTTTGTACTTTTTGTATGGTGACCTTGAGTGTCATGAAAGATGCCCTTAAATAACGTGTTATTATTATTAGTAGTAGTATTACTTGTACTCCTAAACAGAGTCTTTGTATTGTTAACCTGCTTACCAGCACTTCCGCAAATGCAAATTTCCTGCAAATGTGTAAAATATAATATGTAAAAAAGTTGACACAACAGATCCTGGGTCAGTTATGAGGGCTGCAAAAAATTGCAGCTTTAACAATCCCAAAATTGCCTTGTCTGAAATTGCGATTTCGATTCGAAAACGATAAATTGTTCAGCCCTATTTGGTTGTATCAGTTGCTCTTATACGCAGTATAGCAGTAGGAATGTCAAATAAAGACAATAAAATAGATAAGAGAATAAAATTTATATAAAAAGTGAAATAAAATGAAAAATTAAGTAGGTAGGTGAAACATGCAGAATCTTTATGAAGGAAAAATAAGTAAATTAAGCAGAAGTGAGATCCTGTTCGAACTGTTCATCAAACTGTCCAAACTTTTAAAATAAACTCAAGACCTGCCGTTTTAGTCTGACTTTTAGCTGATTACATTTGTCATTATTATTTCATCTTATGTATTTTAACCCTCGTAATCTGTTTTATTTCTCCATTTCAGTTCAGATTTATTGCTCAGAATTTTATTCTCTGTTGATCAATTTTCTTTTCATTATCCTATTTTTGCAGATTTTATTACACATTTGATGTTGTTATTGTTTATATATATATATGTATATATATATATATATACATATATATATATATATATATATATATATATATATATATATATATATATATATATATATATGTATGTATATGTACACTAGGGCTGTCAAAATTAATAAAAATTTGTAATCAGATTAATCACAATGCTGCCGTGGATTAACTTCGATTAATCAAGATTGAATATCATTTATTTTTAACTTATATTAATTGTGTGAGGGTGGTTTGTTGCAAGTTGAGGACACGTTAGCCGAAGTGCGAGCAGGATCCCAGACTGACACATCCTTCATGTTAATGTGGTGCTTTAAGCTGAAATGCTTCTGAGAAAAGAAAACTCTTCCTGCAGAGTGTGCATATAACTGTGTGTCTGTCCACGGTTCTGTCTTATGTTTTTTTGTATTGAAATTTCCCACTGACAGGGCCAATGTGATGTTTAGCTTCTTCCAATTTGAGTTGGTTGGTTCTGCCAGATCAACTGCCCATTTGTGCATGTGCAGCAGCGTGCGCTACGGCAAGTCTACTGGGACAAACTATTCAAAACATATTGCCGGAGACTTTTAAGGGATTTTGAGTCATTCTGCGCTGCAGATGGGTTTATCGCATTGAAATTGGTAATCAGGATAATCATTATGATGAATTAATCCACATTAATGTGTTAATTTTGACAGCCATAATATATACACATACATACATATATATATATATATAGGTATGTAATGTATGTGAATGTAAGGTAATGAAGATACCTTTGTGATAAAGGATCTAAAGCCAAATGTGATAGGAGGATGTGATGAAAATAAATGTGGAAGACGTGATGGACACTGCCAATGCTTACCCTGTGGGTGTTTCTAATTATTTACTATTTTTGTTTCTCTTTTTTTTATGTGTATATTTCAAGTTAATGGCTGGTATATTTTCTTCAATTTCTATTCTAGTATACCATTTAGCTTTGGTTTCTCTTATTAGTCATGACCTTTGTATGGTTGTAAATGCTCTAAAAGGCAGTAAAAAGTGATTCTCAACAAAAAGAATGACATTTTTCATATTGGCAGTACTAACATCCTCTTCAAGCTAAAGAAATACAAAATAAAAACAGCCTGTAAAAATATCAGAGGACGTCTCAGAGGTCAGTTATATAACTCAGCATAATTTTTCCGATTTATTGGTTTCTGATGATGTGTCTGACATTTGAACACGTCCCACGGGGGTCCAGGAGAACCTGGGACAGTACTCCGAGCTACTCAAAACAAACCCATTCTTCCTCTCAGACTGTAACCGTTAAGCTCCTGTCAGAGCACAAAGGGTCCAGAGAGCCATAAAAACCAGGGCCCAGGGGTCCCATAGATCACTGAGGCCAGACCGCAGAGAGAAATGACCCTTTTTTAAACATGTGTGAATGCTTCTCAGTTCACCAGGGAGAGGGGACGGTCACAGAGCCGACAAGACCGGTTACAAATCACCGTGTGGGACGTCCTGCATGTGAAAGCCGCCCAGCAGGCGCCGCGGCCGGAAACGTCTCCAGGCACTCGTTTCAAATCAGTGCCGACTTGTGCATGAGCAGACCACACGCTGTAAAGAACAATGAGATGGTTCATGAACTGATGATACCTGATGCATCAGAGCAGGAGGCTTTCACGGATAATTAGAGGGGACATGGTGGTGCGGATGACAGACGCTTCAGTCTAACTGTGTTCTTAGCAGACAGGTGCGCAGGTGCCACACAAACACCTGCAGAGCTGCTGGTCCGGCAGGTTTAACACACGATTAGCACACAGTTTCAGGTCAGTAACAGCTGATAAAAAACACCCTCTGATTCCCTCAAACAGAAGATACAATCTGCTTATGAGCCAAAGCTGTTGGAGCTGTTTGGTTTCGAGGCAAGGGCTGATTAAATCACAAAGTGGCTTGAAGAAGATGGCCGCCATTTTGGATGTTATCTCCATCTTATTTTGGAGAAACACAAGTCCACGTTACTCTACTCAACACTGCCTGTGATTGTAGAAGTGAAGGAATTTAAAGGGATACGCCAACATTTTTTTTGTTTTCTTGTCTTGCCTCACTCCTGAGTAACAAGCAAGAGATGGGCAGAGCTCACCCAACACTAACTACGCTTAGCTCAAACACTGGGAGTCAGTGGGTAGCATTAGCCTGTCTCAGCTTACAGTCATCAGAAAAATTCTTCAGCAAATCTAAATGGTCCTGTGTGCTTGTTGTGATTCGTTTTTTTATTGCGTTATGTTACGTTATCTTCTGCTATCATCGTATTATCTTCTTGTACTTGTAAACAGAGGCTTAGTTTTGTTGGCCTACTTGCATGAACATCCGCGGTGGTTTGCACATGCTCCCTGCGGTTTAGTTTCGTATGTATTTCTTTCCTAAATTACATAAAGTGCTAATCTTAATCCAAAAAAAGATAACATAACGCGTTAAAACAATGAGTCACAACAGACACACAGGACAGTTAAGAGTTGCTGAAGAGTTTATCTGATGACTAGGCAGAGGCAGGCTAACGCTTCCCATTGACTCCCAGTGTTTGAGCTAAGCTAATAGGCAGTGGGAGAGCTCTGCCCGTCTCTTCCTTGTTACTGCGCCCACAGTCTAAAGAATGGTGTCTATCTGCTTGTCATGGCCTCAGTAGTGAGGCAAGACACAAAAACAAAAAATGTTGGCATCAGAGATGCAAAATATTGGATTTTCGCCGACATCCGTTATGCAGATATTTTTTAATTCAGTATCGCCAGTACCAATACTGATATTTCTGGTCAAGAGCACAAGCTCTGTACTTAACAAAAATGGACTTGTTTCGTTCAGTGTTACAGTATATTTTTGTGAGAATCAGGTGTAAAACAAGAAAAACAGCATTTAGCTTTTGCAAAAATGAAACTCTTGATTTTTAAATGTAAAAATGCAGTGATGAGAAGATGCATCAAATTGTACATTTGTGTAATTTGCCGATATTCCAGCTGATATGTGTGGCTGATATATCGGCTGTAAATATCTGCAAAAATTTCAATATCGGCCGATACTGATAGCAAACCGATAATATTGTGCTTCCCAAGTTGGCGTATCCCTTTAAGTCTGCAAAGTCAAGCTACATATGCGGGGATTTGGTCATCCTTTTGAAACACCATTCAGTCTCCACTATCCAAAAAACAATTTTGAAATTATTATTATTATTATTATTATTATTATTATTATTATTATTATTATTATTATTATTAAATTCTCCATGGCCTGGTACCAAATGATTCTCGGTCTGGTTGTTGGGGACCTCTGTTTATTCAGTCAGTATTTTTAATTGGGCTGTAATGAGAATGACTTTGCTTTCGAGCCAGCCTCTAGTGGACACTGGAGGAACTGTAGGCCTCTAGCTGTGCTTTCACTTTCAACCCCAGAGGTCACTGCTGGGCTTAAAGAAGCTTCTCTCTGCAGCCTCAATGTGTCTGTGTGTCCCCTGATCCCAAACAGACGACCTTCAACAACAAACACTCTCCAGAAGAAAGTGGGACAGCGACTGATTATTTTTTTGAACGCTTAAATAGTTCTGGAGGGTAAGGAGGAAAGAAAAATGCGTTTCCTCGGTTGCCATGGAGGGGATTAAGAGAGCAGTATAACGGCAGTCTGGGCTTTGAATAGCAGCAGAGAGACGGGATTAGCGGCGTTAGAGAGGCCGCCATATGACCTTCTGACTGTTTAGTTCATTAAGCTCAACACGGGCCTGGAGCTGTTTAATGGGAGCTACTCCACCCGGCTTCACCCAGGCTTTAATTAAGCCGGGGATCGAACATCCATCATCCTTTAATGGTCCTGAAAATGACCTAATTCACAGAATCTCAACATCAGGATGAGTACATGGTAAAAAAAAAGTTTCATTCTTGTATCTGTGGAGCGAAACTTACGCTCCAGCACGACCCCGGCCCTGCATGGACTTGATTCAGAGTTTGTTTCAGTGGAAAACTGTGACTCTGGAGTCACCTCAAACATCAGCAGTGAAAATGTGGGATCTGTTTGACCTTAGAGTTGGTGGTCTCGCCTCAGGGAGGAACAATCATGGAAAGATGCTCCACAGTCTCTCCTCCCGTCTCAGTAACACGTTAACAGTCAGCGCCACATGATGATAAACACACGCATGAATTCCAGCGTGTGCCTGATACCTGTTTTATTCTGCTGCAGCAGCAAATCTCCAGACAATGAGAGTGTCTTTACTGCTCGCTCTCACAGGACACACGGAGCTGAGGTCAGACGCAGTTTGATTACTGCAGAAACGAAGCTGACATCAGATATGAAGGAGGGATACAGCAGGTTAACCCGAGGAGGTGAAGGTCAGGAAAGCTCCAGAGGCTTCACAGAAGTTTAAGATTTCTTTGTTCCTCTTGCTGCCAAAGTTGGGGGTGATTTTAGCTGCCTTTTTAGGATGGGAGAGCGAGAGAGAGGCGAGGGCGAACTGCAGCGAAGGACTAAAGTCAGAGTCGAACCCTCTGTGTCAGTGTTCATTTTGTTGACCAATTATTTTCAGCATAGTTTTCGTCAACAACCTTTTTCCCCCCGAGACAATAACTAATAAAAACAAGTGCACATGGACAAAAACTCAAACTTAATTAACTGACATTTTCATCAGCAAATAAAAACTAGACTGAAATGTTTGACAGAGACTTAATCCAGTCAGACCTAATTTGGTCATGTAGAAAGTAGGGACAAGTTAGGAATACATCCAATCACAGCTGCCTTAGCTTGGTGGTGGTGGGATAAGTTGTGGAGCGATCCAATCAGAGCTCCTCTCTTTATGAACTGATATATTCATGTAGAGCAGGTTCACTGTTTGTTGTCAGTTCTGGTATTGTAACTGAGATGCTCTGCCAGGTAGCCTAAATAAAGGTGACTGCATTTCACACAAAAGTTCAATTTGTTTCTGTTCAAACTTTACTAGCATTCAATAAAGGGTTATTAGATGTTTGATTTTATCCAAGTGTAAAACATAACTTCAGAAATTCAAGGAAACATAAAAAATGTCTTACCCTTAACACTTCAAGTTTTAGTCGACTAAATTTACAGTAGATTTCATCGACTGAAATGTTGTGAAATTTCATCAACTAAAACTAGACTAAAATTAAAACAATTTAGATGACTCAATTATGATCAAAACTAGAAGCGTGCCAATACATCGATTATTAGATTAATCGGGATGCAACACGAGAGGATTCGATTACGATTCAAAAATGTTCATCATCGATTATTTACCATAATAACTAAAGGTCAGGAACGAAACCGCTGCTTGCAGATCGAAGTAATAGTAGCACGTGCCACCCGGACACCTTAAAGGTGCAGTGTGTAGAATTTGGCAGCATTTCGCCAAACAGAAACAGTGAACATAGGATAAAATGTTTCTATTTGTATGTAAAATCCGTCAAAATAGGAGTACAATCATCCCAATAAAACGTTTGTTTTATTTTTATTTAGTTAGAAAAAGCTTTAAAAATTTACATTACCGCGGGCCACGTTCACGTAGGCCGACATAACAATCCGCCAGGTTGTCTACAGATGGATTTTAGGGACAAAAAGAACGAAATGCGAATCTGTCCGCCGGTTCTAAAATCTATCTGGAATGCAGGCGAAGAAGAGGAGTGAGGACGGCGGTGGATGCAGAGACAGTTGTTACTCTGCGCTGACTCTGGGCTTAAAAATAATGGTTACAAACCTTGTCACTTTGGTAAATGATGCCGTGTTCACGATCCCTTTTCCGTTGCTCAGCGTTGTGACGTTTTGGTTACGGTTGGGCTCATTCTAGAATCTGAATGATAGATGTCGCTCAAATGCCAAATTCTACACACCGCACACAATTCTACACACTACACACTGCACCTTTAAGGGACTGTATTTATATTTATAATATCTCAAATCTCCATCTGTAAAATATCAAACATGTATATAACCACTGCAAATATACCACTTACTATATACTATATTTTTTTTTATTTTTATTTTCTTTTTTATGAATTTATTTTTCATTTGTGAGTTTCTTTCTTATATTTCCCTTGTACCCTGCAGCTGCTGTAAATTTGGACTTTCCCCCTGCGGGACTAATAAAGGAATATCTAATCTAATCTAAATTTATGTATATGGACAAATAGGTAAACCTTGTTTAAATGTATGAAGCAGCCACAAAGTGAGGGAAAAAAGATGCATCAAAAATTGTGATAATCGTTAAAATCGTGATAATCGTTGAATAATTGAATCGTAGCACCCTGAATCGTAATCGAATCAAATCACACAGGACAGTTTAGAGCTGCTAAAGAGGTTATCTTATGACTGTAGGCAGAGGCAGGCTAAGACTTCCCATTGACTCCCAGTGTTTGAGCTAAGCTAATTAGCGGAGGGCGAGCTCTGCCTGTATCTCTCTTGTCACTGCACACACAGTTGAAAGGATGGAGTCTATCTGCTTGTCATGGACTTGGGAATAAGGCAAGACATGAAAACAACAAAATGTTAGATTGTTCCTTTAAACTAATACTTTTGTTTAATCAGAGAAGCCAGTTCAGCAAAAAGTTGTCCTTGAGGAAAGAACAGTGTGATAAATCGACCGTCTTCCTGCTTCAAACCAGAGTTTTAATGACACTCCTGATAACAGTTTGGTCTTATTTGGAGAAAACTTCCAGACTTTGTTCAAATCCTGGACTAATAATAACAGGCCCGGCCGTATTAATCCAGTTTAGAAACAGCACGTTATTACCCCGCGTTGTTCCAAAGTAAACAGTTTAGTCCTTATCTGCACAAACAGAAAGCTAAATGTTTTCAGAGGAGAGCAGCATAATGATGGAGGAAGTTCGGCGTAATTATCAGACAGAAAGTGTCGCAGATGTGTGATGTGTGTGCCGTCGTCTGAGTCATGAGGCCTTGTAAAAGTGTCAGAGTTACAGGTGTCATGTCCCTGTCAGACCGTCTGAATCCTCCCCGTCCTGCGCCTCGGGGAATTATTGAGACATGACTAATGTCAGAGCGTCGAGATTATGCTCATGTTTATACACCTAAAGCTGATTTACTGCTTAAATGATGACATGACGTCTCCTTCAGTAGCTCCAAATATCATAAATCAACATGAATCACGGACTCGTTATATAAACATGATTATAATGGACTTTTGTAATTCAGGAATGTCTGGAGTGAATCTATGAAGAAACATGATGACTGTAGTTGTCCGAGTCATTTCTGCTTTATCCATTCATAAAGTTAAAGCTGTGATACTTATATCACAAACCACAACGCCAATGAAGTTAGGACCGTATACAAATAAAAGCAATCATTCGAAAATCCTTCTTGACCTATATTCAATTCAAAACACTCCAATCAATCAAATAAACTTCACAGTTTTTTTTTTTTTAGCAAATATTCACTCATTCTGAATTTGATGCCTGCAACACACTCCAAAAGAGCTGGGACAGGGGCAACAAAAGACTGAGAAAGTTGAGAAATGCTCTAGAACATCCCACAGGTGAGCAGGTTAACTGGAAACAGGTGATTGGGTATAAAAGGAGCTTCAATGACAGGATGAGGCGAGGGTCAAAACACTTTGTGAACAACTGTCTGAACAAATAGTCCAACAGTTTAGGAACATTTAACAATTTACACCTGAAAGGAATTTAGAGATTTCATCATCTACAACACATAATATCATCAGAAGATCCAGAGAATCAGAGAAATCTCTGCATGTGTAAGCATCAAGGCAGAAAATAAACATTGAATGCCTGTGACCTCCAATCTCTCAGGCAGCACTGCATTATAAAGCAGCATCATTCTGTAAAGGATATCAGCACGTGGGCTCAGGAGCACTTCAGAAAACCATTGTCAGTTAACACAGTTCATCTCTACATCTACAAGGTCAAGGTCAAACTGGGGCCCGAGCTCATCTGAGATGGACTGAGGCAAAGTGGAAAAGTCTGCTGTGGTCTGAGTCCACATTTCAGACTGTTTTTGGACATCATGGACGTGGTGTCCTCCAGGCTAAAGAGGAAAAGGACCATCCAGACTGTTATCAGAGCAAAGGTCAAAAGACAGCATCTGTGATGGTATGGGAGGGTGTTAGTGCCCATGGCATGGGTAACCTGCAACATCTGTGAAGATCTTTGGAGCAACATATTCTGCCATCAGGGACGTCCCTGCTTATTTCAGTGGGACAAACAGCTTTTCATGGTGAAAGAGTGCAGGTACTAGACTGAAAGAATTTCACCCACAAAGCTTCAACATTTAGTGTCCAGTTCACAAAAACTTACTGAGTGTTGCTAAAGGACAGATGGTGTAACAGCGGTAAAATGAGTGAAAATTTGGGGAAAAACAATGAAGTTTATCAGTTTGAACATTAAATATCAGACACAGCGTCCTAACTTGAGAGCTCTGATGTGATAAGACAATGCCAACTGATGACTGAAGTGGCCAAAATATTAAGTTAATCTTAATCAACACCACTAGGAAAGATTTATAATACTAATTATCTGAAGAAATGTATCTTTACTTGTTTACATATTCTCACAGTAAAACTATTGTTTTTATTATTTTTATCTGATCCATTTAATTCAGTATTATTAGTCATGTTTCTAAGTGTGGTCCTGACACAAGTTTATAACTCAGTATTGCACTTCACTCCTGATCACTGAGCTGCAGTGAGGTGTGTAGTTACAGTCTAACACCTGAAGCCCTCAGGTTGATGATAGAAACTATTTAATGAAGTTTCCAAACAAACCAGGCTGATGGGACTTCACCTGTATGTTTCATCTCATCAAACAGGACAGTTCAGTGAACAGGGGTGAATTATTGTCTGTACTCACCAGAGCTCTGAGGGAGGGCTCGTCCAGCGCAGAGTAACTCGTCTCCACGGACATGTTCACCTGTCCAGGTAAGAATCTGAAGTCTGCTCTCGGTGTGGTTCGGTTAACGCGGTCTGTCCTCCACCTGCTCGACTTGTCTCTGTTCCTTCTTCTTCTTCTTTTTTTAGATAAGTCTGAATGAGTCAAAGTTCGGTTATATTCTTCTTCTTCTCCCTCTCAACACAAACTCAGCCGTGTCCCGTCTCCTGTGAGCATGTTTCGGTCCTCCGCTCGTCTGTGGATGGCAGTGAAAGTAGGACAGAGACTCTCAGCCGCAGAGACGTTAGCAGCTTTTTGAACCGAGGATTCCCACTGAAAAGGTGAAGCCCCGCCCCCCTCTCCGTCTCCGGCTTCTCCCGGTTCTCATTCAAAGCGCGCCGCTCTGCGGAAAGACGCAAAACATGCGGAGGGTATGGAGGGTGATCGGTGCCACTGGATACACTGAGCTGTAAAAACTAAGTTCATTCTGACAACAGTTCAGCGTGTGTGCTTCAAATTTGATCGTATGAAGGGTGATCAGTGCCACTGCAAAACACAAAAGCAATAAAAACATTAAGTTCATTGTGACAACAACTTGCACTTTATGTCAGATCTTACACAATATAACATGTTTACAGAAATGTACAGAAAGTTATTAGCAGCTTAATAGTTTATTCCTTAATAGTGATAAAATCCTCATACATGTACATACTGGAATCCATCTTCGTCTTGACGTTATCTTGACAGTATTTCTTTTTTTGCTGCTATTATTACTATTATTTAATATTATTTTGTGCTGCTATTTGAACCTATTGTTATTCTTGTCCATTGTTATTTTGTTTGGCATTCCTTGTGGACAGTAGAGTAGGAATTTCATTGTGCAGGGAAACACGTTTCTCAATGTGCAAATGACAATAAACACTTGAATCTTGAATCTTTAACATACATGCTTCAAATTTGAATGTATGGAGGGTGATCAGTGCCACTTGTAAAATATTAAAGCGAGAAAAAACATTGAAGTCATTCTGACAGTAATTTGGCATACATGCTTCAAATTTAAATGCATGAAGGGTGATCAGTGCCACTAAGAGACACTGAGCCGTAAAAATATTCAGTTCATTCTGACAACAGTTCAGCATGTGTGCTTCAAATTTGATTGTATTGAGGGTGATCAGTGCCACCAAGAGACACTGAGCCGTAAAAATGTTCAGTTCATTCTGACAACAGTTCAGCATATGTGCTTTAAATTTGATTGTATGGAGGGTGATCAGTGCCACTTTTAAAATATTAAAGCAAGAAAAAACATTGAAGTCATTCTGACAACAATTTAGCATACATGCTTCAAATTTAAATGCATGGAGGGTGATCAGTGCCACTAAGAGACACTGAGCTGTAAAAATATTAAGTTCATTCTGACAACAGTTCAGCATGTGTGCTTCAAATTTGATTGTATGGAGGGTGCTCAGTGCCACTGTAAAACACAAAAGCAAGAAAAGCATTTAGTTCATTCTGACAATAGCATGTGCCCAGAGAATGTGAGTCTATGGAGGGTAATCAGTGCTACTGTAACACACTAACGCTATAAAAACATTAGGTTCATTCGGCCAGCAAGCAGTAAAGAATATATGCATGGGAACATTATGTATGGAGGGTAGTCAGTGACACTGTAGGACACTAATGTTTCAAAGATATAAAGTTCATTCTGCAAACAAGTTTAGCATTTATGCTTAAAACATGGTTGTATTAGGGATGATCAGTGCCACTAACAGACACCAAAGCTATATAAAAACCTGATCATTCCGACAACAGTAAAGCATTACATGCTTAAAAATATGTTTGTATTGAGTGTGATTAGTGCCACTTTAAGACACCAAAGCGATAAAAACATGACAATTCTGACATCAATTAAGCATATGTGCATGGGAATATGAAGTATGGAGGGTGATCAGTACCAATATAAAAGCTATAGAAACGTTTTTAAACCACGAGTTTTTAGTGACATAGTCAGGTAAGGTATGGGTGTGTACTGGTGAGCCCCTAAAGCTGAGCTCTTATTACTCTATTTCCTGGACAGAGACCATTTTGAAGCCTTACCATAGTGCGCATCAGTTAAATTAAAAATTGCATTGCAAACCTTCGGCACAGAAAACACTGTACATGACCTGATATTTTTTTAAATAAACATTGCCTTTCTGTCTTTACCACCAGTGAATACATATTTAAAAAATGTAGGCCTACACATTTTTTTAAAAAAGTGCCAAAATCTGACCTAAAATAATCAGAATTATAATTACTTCCAAGAAAATCTGTTTCTGCAAAACCCTTTTTAACGCATTGCTGGTGGCAACTGAAAATTAAAACATAGAAATGTTTTTAAAATTATGCTTTAATTATTGGTAAATACTTTTACTTGTATTTACAAGTTTTTTGTCTTGTAGGCAGTCTGGTAGTGCTGGTGTTGATGGCCTGCTGCTGTGGACCTACAAAGCTTCAATAACTACAATTACAAATATTTGGCCTTTAGCCCGATTCCATTATCATTACTTATTATAACTTCAGAGAGATCAACTAAACTAAATACATGGTGGTTCCTGCTAACAGCACACATATATTAGTGTGACCTTGACAAACAATCATGGATGACCTGCTGCTGTGGACCTGCTCCACTCCATGTGCACTATCCTGCATCAACCATCAACAGAAATGACATTTAACATAAATTCATACTTTTAGACCAGTTAAACCTATTTTAATGGCAGTTCAACTAGATGTTGCTATATTAATCAACATCATTCCTCTCCAGTATTATAGATGTTATTGTTAATATTAGCCTGATCTCTCTATCAATGGTTGTTATTGATTATACCTCCTTAACAAATATGATGAGGACAGATTTATAGTCTGGGCGTCCATGGGTTTGCTCCAATCATGAATTCTTATTTTCAGTCCCTTTCTCTCTATATTTGTTTTGTATTGTTCTGCCTGTAATTGTTGAGTTTATTAGTTGCTTTCATACAACACTTACTTTTTTATGTCTTTAAAGGCCCAATTAAGGACGAGCAATGCATATTAGCTCAGGCTACAGATGCTGTAGCGTGCAGAGACAGTCTCTTGATTCGTGCAATCTTTATACAAACATACATTAATTAAATCAATTAAACTGCTGATACAAAGTCTCTTAGTTATTTGGTTGACTAATTATAAAGTATAAGAAGATGTTAACTTTAAAGTAGTTGGTATGCAAAATAAGGACAAAACAATGTGGCCACAATGATCCAATAATGTCACATTAATTTTCAGAATCAGAGGAAATGTATTGTTTGGAAGATTTCTTCTAATTTTGATATCACAGCTGGTGCGTTTTTTCTTCAGGAATTCCCTGATGTAGAAGCACAACCCTGTTAAGAGAGGACTCAAGAAGTGTTTCCTTATTTTAAGAATAATTAATATGAAAGTTTGCTGTTTTATTCTGATGCAAATTTAAGTCTGATTTATGACACAAGACTATTAATGATCATCAATGCAGCACTTTAAAAGCTCTGCCTGCTCCTCTGTGGCACTTTTCACCCCCCCATACAAATATCTACCATGAAGGCAGATGAGGACAAGGGAGATGAAAAATTATCAAGTGGTTAAGAGTACAAAATATGTAAAGATCTCATGGAAACAGACAGAAATATTCAGTTTTTTGAAAATTATTGGAAACAAATAACAAGACCTCTGTGACGATGTATATTTTACACAATAACTGCAGAATTTAGCAGATTTAGCTGCACATTTTTATCTGAGGTGATGCTTCTGTATATCAATCAATCTTTATTTGTATAGCTCCAGTTCATAACAAGTGTTATCTCAAGGCCCTTTACAACAGAGCAGTCTGAAGACATACTCTTCATTTTATAGATTCACATGTATGTATATATACAAATACATATAATAAATCTATTTGTATATTTGTATTTGTAAGAATTTATAATAGAGACAAACACAAGGACGCCCACATCATATATCTGTCCTCATCACATTTGTCTCTGCTGAATATAAATTAAATCAATCAATCTTTATTTATATAGCTCTATATTTGTTGAATATAAATTTATTAAAAGGTAACTCCTTGAGATGTTGCATCTCATTTTCAAGAGGGTCCTCATGTCTGTATGGTTGTAAAGGTCTATATTACAGATGTATAATCAATACAACCACGGATAGAGAGATCAATCTAATATTACATAAACATCTCTAATGAATATAATCTGGAGAGGACTGATGTTGAATAATATAGCAGCATCTAAAAGTATGAATTTATGTTAAATGTCGTATCTGTTGATGGTTGATGCAGGATAAAGCACTTTGAGTCGAGACGGTCCAGGCTAAAATGATGTTAAACTAATCTGCCGGAGCACAAACTGAAGTCATGAACGTCCTCATTAAACATTTATTAGAAACACAAGACAGAAGCATCAGGACAGCTGAATCGTTGATGGTGCTGCGACGACAGCTGAGTTTCTTACATTAATGACAGGATGTTAGACCAGTAAAATCCCCTGGTGCTGCCTCTCTAAAGTGGACCCTAAGTTACAGAAAATACAGCTTATTTCTCTTAAATCATACGGGGAGGAGCAGCTCACCACACTTTCCTTAAACACTAATTCAAAGGAGGATTTAACAGGAGACGGTGCTTCAAAGGTGATCACAACACAAATAAACGTCTATATTAGGATTAAAAAACAAAATATTGAGTATTAAAGACAAACATTTACCAGTATAAAAAAGACTAATGTCCCATTAAACAGCTGTTTTTTTTTCTTAGTCAAAGATGCATACATGTATCAAATCTGTTCCTTAAGCCCTTTTTATCAAAATAATGGTATTAAAGTGCTTCACATGAAGATTCAAACAGAAATACTGAAGAGCCCAAATCAGACAGGAAAACAAAGAGTCCTTGGCTGGAATCAGAGGGGTAACATGTCGATATGTCTCTGAGTTTGAGGATGAGCCAGGAGAAGACTGAACGCTATAACAACAAATATTTTAGGTTTAAATTCAGCGTAAATAAACTTATTTATAACTTACATGTTAAGGCTAATATGTTAGACATACAATCGACTGAAACAATTCTCCACAGAGCAGAGGATGAATAAATGAATCAAATAACTGGCTTACTGTTGGATTTTAAAGTAAATTCATCCAAATGTGAATTTCATGGTGTTAATACTCACACAGGCACTTATAAGATAGGTTTATATGTCTGATTATTTAAAGTGTGCAAATAGATGGATGAAAATCAGAGGAGGTTTGGTTTCTGTTTCTCCGGACTCTCACTCTTCTTGCTGCTCCTCGTTCTGCTTCTTGGGCAACTGCAAACAGAAAAAACAAAAATCAACTTTATTTTACAGACATGTTTACTGTGGGCTCTTCTAAGTATCTAAAGTTCTACAGCAATTCTCCATATTCCAATGAAGTTGTGGCATTTTGTAAAATGTAAATAAAAGCAGAATACTATGATTTTTAAATCCTTTTTTAACCATATTCAACTAAATACCCTAAGATAAATAAAGATATTTAACATTCAAACTGATAAATGTTCATTTTTTGCACATATTCACTCATTTTGTATTTGACAGAAGCATGTTTACAGCAGGTCAGTCTCGTACCTGCACGCTTTCACTCTGAAGGTTAACCTGTTCACCTGTTGAGTGTTTCAAACAGGTGTTTTAGAGCATTTCTCAACTTTCCCAGCCACTCGTCCCAGCCTATTTGGAACATTTTGCAGGCATTTAATTCAAAATGAGTGAATATTTGCAAAAAACTATAAAGTTTATCAGTTTGAACATGAAACATCTCGTCTTTGTAGGGTATTCAATTGAATATAGGCTGAAAGGATTTTAAGATCTTTGCATTCTCTTTTCAGTTGCATTTTATCAACGTCCCAACTTCATTGGAGTTGGGGTTTGTAACTGCAGCTCCGACTGAGAGTTTCTTTTTTATTTGTACCTCATACAACAAAGAAGGCCCATCATCCAGATCAACAATGCATCAACTTACTCATCAAGATGTTACTGAGACAATAAACCTGGTTTTCACCTTTGACGTCGGGTTCCTTATGTTCCCTCTCCCTTCTTTGTTTTCTGGTAGATGTATTCTGAAACACAAATTCAAATCAGTGTTTTATGGTTTGCTCTTGTATGCAAACAGCACTCATGTTGTTTGATTTAGACAAAATTAACTGATCAAAAACACGTCCCTTTTTTCCCGAGCACTATGAAAGAAAATGTTAAAGGTGTCAGGACAGTCGGGCTCCAAAGACTTTAGAAAACAGGACAAAGCCAGAGATGCCACTTAGTCACTGAAGGGGCATCTGAGCCCATTTCACTGTACTGTGGATCAGTCTAATATCAAACAGCATCAGCCGGGACCCCCATGTGACTCCAGTCCTGCAGACGGTTTCATATCTGCGGACCTCCTTCTGGAGTCTACCAGGGTTCAGGCAGAACTTGGTGACATGAGGACAAGACCTCATCTTCTCACAAAGTGTAAACAAACATTTGTGTATTGACGCTGTATTTAATAAAGTCTATAAAAACAATTATTAAATCAAAATAAGCAAAGACGTGCTGGAAACATTAACACAGAAAGAGCTGTTTATTAATTTTGTGGTTATTAAAAGCACGACTGGAGGCCAGCCATTTTAAAAGGTAATCATTCAACTGTCTATTAAAGCAGGTCTCTCATCGACCAATCACATGGCAGCCACCGAGTGTTTCACTGCTCAGAGCACACTTGACTCACAGAAGTCCCTGAGGGTTTAGTGCTTCGGCTTTAGGGCAGAGACTGAAAAAGGGTTATCAGCTCACAGAGTCACTGCAGAAACTTAGCTTAAGCGAGGTACACACATAAAGATTATCGGGCTGTTTTTGACCCGACTTTCCCCCTGGCAAACGCCTGATTGTCTTATGTCTTATAAGATTATCCTATCAGATCATCCTGTGGTCTGAGGTGTTCAGAGTGAATCTGTCCTGATAATCGGCTCCGAAACGGGTCGGGCCGACAATCGTAAATATTAAACTTGTTCAATATTTACGACCAAAAATCTTCACGTGTGTGGGGAAAGCCGACGACTCCCGAGTCATGACTCTGTGAATTGTGACATGAATGTAGCCAATCAAGAAGCGACTTGACTGAGGAACAAGGAGGCAGGTGTAAATAAAAATAAGTATGGCCGACCTGAAACATAAACATAAAGTTTGGCGGACCTAAGAAACGGAGGACCAGCTCACGTGTTCACGCTGTCTCTAGGATTTTTTCCAGTCTTTTCTTTTATTTAGTTCCTGATTTTCCGTCAAAAATAGTCCAAAGACCACCATCATCCCCTCTTCTCGTATGTCCTCTCCCATGTTGCGTGTTGTATTTTCCGGTTGTTGCCATAGGCAACGTTTATGGTTGTTGCTGTGCTTCTTCTTCTTCGTTTTTTTTAGATCATTAGATCACGTTTGATCAGATTTCTGTCTTGGAGGACTAGATTTTAGATCGGTGGTGGGACAGAATGGTTATGTGTGTGGTCTGCTGTGTTGAGATTATCGAAGAACACCACACACAGTACGATCAAAACTGTTCAATGCCTGAGTTTTTATCTTCATGTGTGAGGTCTCTAGCAGATAAAAAAATCTCTTCAGATTTAGAAAATCCCTTATGTGTGCACCCCGCTTTAAGCACTGGCAGGAGGAAAAGTCTGGAGCAGGTTGTGGTGAAAATCTGGGCCTTTGCATGACTAAGCTCACTAAATTTCCAGGATGACGGTGCATGTGTAAACAGGGCTTGACGCTTAGCATTTTCCCAAGTAGCACGGGTGCTACCAAGTTGAAAAATCTAGTAGCACACAAATATTTTAAGTAGCACGATGAAAAGTTACCAAATAGTGTGTTTTTCTTTAATATGGTGATATGCGTTCAATGAGGAGGCATTTGTAAGCAGAATTACTCAATTTATTTGAATAAAAACATACACTAGTACACTAGCTTTTTAAAGTGAATCCATGTGCACAGTGCAACTGAGTATTATCAAAACAGCAAGTAAAATTCTCCAAAGACAAAGAGTGCAGAGAGAATAATACTGTAACAATTGTCTGTTATTAACCAGTAATCCTAACCCAATACTTTTCTCCAACAGACTTAAGCTTATTTTAACTGTGTTATAATATACAACTTTCAGGTAGTTTTTACAGAAGGTGCTTGAATTTTGAGGGGAGGGGCCAGGTCAATGTCCTTTAATTTCAAATGAAATGAACCAATTAGTTACAACCCAACTCGTTGTAAATGCAAAATCAAAGTCTGCTCAGTCTCTTTAGACACAAAGGATATCCCCCCAGCAGCTTTTATAATCTGGTCCGACTCAACCAGCGGTCCACTGCAGTATGTTCTAAGGGAGAAGATAACGTATTTTAAATCATTTTCAACTCACCTTTAATTTATCAAAACAAATACGCAACTATACAATTCTTAAATAGTGATTTTGTAATACTGAAAACTCTGCTTTTACTCATCTTCTTAAAGTGATATATTATGCCACAGTGCAATGAAATGCCCATTGCAAGATGAGTAGTAAATAAATAACATATTTTAAATCAATTTCAACTCACCTTTAATTTATCAAAACAAATACGCAACTATACTAAAAAATGGTTTGATATACATTAGTTTATAGTGGATTTTTTTGTTATAGGCTATAGCTGCATTTCTGAGTTATTCAGGCTGCACTTTTGGGCATCTATACGTAGCCAACATTAATTATGTCAACATGCTAAGGATTATAACAATGCTGGTGCTGCCGATCTCGGCTGCCCAGTGTGAGAGAGGTTTTTCAGCCCAAAACCGGATCAAGAATTCCACAAGAAGCAGCCTTGCAGTCTCGACAACCGAAGACTTGATGCGGATCAGCTCGGAGGAGCCTTCAGTCGAGGAATTTCGATCCAACTCCTGCGCCTGCTTGTGTTCGTCTGTACTGCGCGTGGGGCGGTGCAGGCATGTCGGGTGAAGGCTAGCTAGCAGCGCAGTTAGGTCAATAAAACAAACGTTTCAAAGCTGAACATGTTTTCAGCTGAGGCTGCGTTCAAGAACACCACCGGCCACAACTTCCAATGTATTCAACACAACATCAACATGTGTTGAACGGTCATTTTTTGTAGTCGCACGGGTGCTACCAAATGCAAATCATAACTCGCACTGTAATATTTTTAGTAGCAAATGCGAGTACCTCCTCGCACTGTCGAGCCCTGTGTGTAAATAAGCCTTGGAAACTCTGTTCCCAAACTTCAGACTCTTGAATTTACCCCTTTAGTGATGATGATCCAGACCTCTCTGTGTCACAGAATGAGGACTGAGCTCCCTCTGCGCCCCGGCCGTGCTGGAGTCGGTCTCTCACAGAGGCGTCGCAGCTGGACGCGTTCCTTTGACTCGGTAGTCCTATGTAGCCTCTCGGCCATTCCCTCTGTCCGGGTGGAGAGTCCCTGCTGAACCCGAAGCTCTCCTCTGAGAAGTCCGCTGCAGAGGAGAGGACAGAGTGTGTAAATAAACTCAGAAGTGCAGGACAGTCTTTTCTGTCCTACAGATCAGGCAGAACATTCTGAGCACTGACAGGTGAGGCGGATAACGCTGATCAGCTCTTCATCGTGGCTCCTGTTAGTGAACACTTCATCCTCAAAGTCAATGTTAGAAAAATGGGGGAGGATCTAAACGAGTCTGATGAGGGTCTGCAGAGATCAGGATCTATTTACATCTATCTTGACAAAAGATCACTGGACAAACTGCTGGACATTTTGGACGATGCATGTCACCCTCTGCACACCGTCATCAGCAACCAGAGGAGCCCGTTAACCCCCAGACTGCTCCTTCACAAGGTCAGGACCAAAAGACTGAAAAACTCTTTTATCCCTCAGGACATCAGACTTTACAACTCCTCACTGGGGGGAGGAGTAACAGGAAGACCAAGGACGGGAAGGAGCAGTAGACAGCCAGTAGCCATATTTTTATTTATATTTATATTTTTGTTTATCTCTATCTTTTTATCTGTTATACAAAACTGCTCCTGGAATCCTAATTTCCCTGAGGGAGTTTCCCAAAGGGATGAATAAAGTTCTAACTAATCTGATCTAATTGTAAGTTGTTGCAATGTTTGAAAATATAAATACTGAAAATTTACAGTTTTCATGATGGAAGGCCCTGTCAAGGTTTTGCACTTTAATAGGTTTGTATTCATTTTTTGAATGAGATTGAATTTGGTTTTAATGTTAATATTCTGTGAAAATAGCTCAGCTTTCAGTGGTTATGTAGACAAACCTGCCTACATTTGAACTAAATAATCAGCATTTTATGACACACAGTTTAACTGTAAGAGAGAAATTCTGTTTGGTTTGGGAATATATTTTGACCACATAAAGGCAAAACTTGATTCATGTTAATTTTATGTCACTTGGATTTTTTGGGGTTTTTTCAGAGGGGAAAAATCAAATAAAATTGAAAATTGAGTGCTGTGGAAAAAATCTGTTATCTTATTTTTAGGCCATATCGCCCAGCCTGAAGACGTTCATGCTGGTCCTGACAGAGAGGTCTCTAAACACAGATCATAGCAGTTTGTTGTGTATGAGGCTGAAAAGCTGCAGACCAGTCAGAATGTTATACCTATTGATGTATTTTTCTTAAATTGCTGTGGATATTAAAGAAATACTTAACACATTTTAATTCAATGGACAAGGACACTGATGAAGTTGTTTTGAGGTGATACTATGAGAGAGGAAATGTTTGTTGAGCTCTGAGAATAACAACTTTGCCTCTATGATGCATCGTCAGGGTTCCCACTCTTTTCTAGAAATAATTTTCCAGGACCTTTTCCAGATTGATCCACAGATTTCAGAGTCATATAACCAGCTGAAGTTACAGTATTGGTGTGGGCAATCCTCAGGCTAATCTTACCTTCTAAAAAACAAGATTTAAGGTTGATGACCGATATCTCTTGCTAGCTCCACCGTATCATACTGAACTTAAAATGGATTTATTTCTAACTCTCGGGCATGAACATTGTCTGCTAGCTGTCTTTTTAGTCTGGCTTTTATGTAGAGTCTTACTATTATAAATTTATAGTTTATATTTATATTTTTAATCTTTATTTACCAAATTAGACGAAATTTTATTTTGCCATTTTTTATTATTTCTTTTTTGTCACCTTTGTTTTGAGTTTTTATATTTTATTCCTTCACTTGCATTGTTTTATCTCCTCATATTTCATGGCCAAGTGTGCACTAGTTACCAAGTACATTTTTAATTTATTTCCTATGGCTGATTTTTTTTCACTAACAAGGTCGAAGGAAGGTAAATCATTTTCCAGGACATTTTACCCTTTTCCTCATTTTCCATGACTGGGAAATTGGTCAATCATTTTCCATGTTTTCCAAGTTTTCCAGGACACGTGGGAACTCTGATCATAGAGAACTACAGTGACGGATTGAAGAAATACTAATGAGAGACATCAACCCACTGAATGACGGCCATTAGCATTAGCACTGCTCTATTCGTTAGTGTTATGTTTTTTTTCTGTAAATATTAGTAATTTTGTTTGATTAATGACATTAAGTCATATTGACATCCCTTTGATAAATTACTACTGAAATCGTCTCTGTATATATCATTAAAGCTAAATAAAGATGAAAAATAAAGACTGAATGTTACCTTGATGCTTTATTCTTCTTTGAAAATCTGGAGATATTCGACCAAAGGTGTCTTTCGGGCTCAGCGGTTTTTTAAACGATGCTTTTGTGACGTTGTTCAGCGGATGGGCGGCTTGAGGACGCATGTCACATTTGTCCTGGACATAATGAGAGAAAACACAGAATAAACGAATGTTTATGTGTCTTTACAAAGAGAATACACATAAGAGAGCATAAAACAGAGTATAACAGGGTGTCTTTGCTATTATAAAAAAGCACAGAAGTAATTTGAGCAAAAGTACAGCAGGGAAAGTCAGAGGGAAACGTTATAACTGGTTGGACTCAACATCACAGGACATGCTGCAGAGTTAGACTAAAAACTAATTTATCTGTAAATCAGCTGTAAAACTCAAAATCTGCTCTCTCTTTTACGTCAAATCTTCAGATCACTGAAATCTCTTAACTACATGTTTTTTAAGGTTATCAATGTTGTTTTTTTAATTCTTTATTTTTCAGTTCAGAAAGGCAGACATCAGGACAGATCACAATCATGGAAAAGTAACCGAGTTTCCTCCACAATTCAGTCTTTTCTTTTGCTTATTTAAGTATAAAAGAGTATAATACAGTAGCCAGCCTGTGCCCATATTTTTATTTTTTATTGTAATTTATATTTATTTATACATTTATCTATATTTATATTTATTTACATTTTTGTTTATATCTATCTTTTTTATATATATCGTTTTATCTGTTGTACTGAATTGCTACTGGAATCCTAATTTCCCGGAGGGAGATTTTCCTAAGGGATTAATAAAGTTCTGTCTCATCTAATAAGGAACTAAATACAACATGGGAGAGGTAAAGTGTGCGCACAAAATCAAGCAAAGATTCACCTATAAATAGTCTCAAGAGGTGGAAAGGTAAAACAAAACGACAACTACATTGTAGCTTTCTAAGATTATATAGCACCACTAATTCCTTGGATCTTCACCTCCATCAAATCTGTCCTAATGGGTTTGACATATTTAAGTCAGTTTCCCCACAGTTTCACAAAAACATCTTTTTGCAGAATTAAATAAAAAGTAATTCTTTCATGGCATAAATATCCTTCACAATTTTAATCCACTCCTGTACTGTGGAGGCTTCAGGAAGCAACCACAGTTTAGTAACAGCTTTTTTTACAGGCAGAGGTCAATATGCTGAAAGTGTATTTATCTCCATTTCTTACCTGAAAATCCACATTTCCTAAAAATAAAGAGTTTATCAAAGTTTATCAGTAAATCAAGGCACCTATTAATTAGAGATGAGTTCAGACAAATTCTAAAATAAGTGAAAAATCATAATACAGAGACATTTAGTCACCACAGGATCTAAATTGGACTTGATTCGGGACAGACCTGATGGTGAAAGACGACGGCCTCCTCCAGAGCGACGCCGCAGAACTCACACGGGATGACCACGTCGCCCTCTAGAGGACTGGCAGGGGGACTGTAGGAGGCCGGGGAGACCGAGCGGGGGAAGGTGGGGATGTTTGAGGCCAGCGTGTTAGGGCAGGCTGTGCATCAGGCCTGCTGTGCTCCTGCTGGTCCTGCTCTCTTTAGGGGGGGACACGGGGTGCTTACTGAAGGACGCAAAGGCGGAGGCGGGGCTGCACCCAGTCTGTGAAGAGAAAAACCAAAGAGGTCCTGAGATATGATTCAAGATGACTTTAACAACTGATGCTGTTCCTGTTTTATAAAAATGATAGCCACGTTTGACCAGTGAAAAAGTCAAACCAGACCCTGAACCATCTGCAATGATAGATAGATAGATAGATAGATAGATAGATAGACAGATAGATAGACAGATAGATAGATAATACCAATAATCAGCTTTTAAGGCAAATATCTGCCGATACCAGTACACTCTCGATAAAATATCTTGCATCTCTGATTTTCAGGGGTTGTTGGTCGTGGCACATGGAAGAAGTGGCTAGATTTTGGTGGTGCTCTGAACCTGGATGTGGATCTAGGGGTGGGATAAGGCAGTTTTCCACATTTTGGCAATAACTCTCCTGAAAATGTCAAACTGCCTTAGTGGAGGGTTGTGCCATCTAAGCACTTCTAGTTTTCCACAAATTTAATTTGGCTGCCAGTTTTCTCGTCACCAACAGGCAGCGGACAACATCAAATATATGCAGTGGAAGTCAGTGTTCATAATATGATCACAGACAAGCAATTTATAACCTAACTTCCGTGCTACATGTTACAAAGGGGATCAACAGCATCGATTTAAGAGTTTAGAGGAGCACCTTAGCTCACAGGAGTGACTATGAAGCAGCGTCACTGTGTGTATGATGATTACACCAGGGAAAGAAAGCTGCAGAGTTTTATCTCCGTATCCAACAGCAGCTCTTTGGATACTCGCAAGAGCCGGTGGTGACCGTTTTGGAGCAGATGATCTACAGAACTTTGATAGTGTGCAGTGAAAACACCTCTGATATCCACATTTGAGTTTGTGTTACCCTCCTTACAATCAGAAAAACATAAAAAAAACGTCTTGTAAAGACTCCCTTTTCGTCTTCAGGATGATGTCATCAGCGCTTGAATTACCTCAATAATTCACTGCAGCGCTCAGACATGAGCTGATAAAATACTAGAGGGGGCAAATAAATTACCCGGGTAAAGTCTAAGGAAAAACTCTGTGAACTGCCTGTTAGCCAGTGGTGGAGATTCCCCCAGCTTCACTCTGTTTTGCCTTCAGCTGTGACATCAGTCGTGACATAGATCGCAAGAGAGGCTAGTAAAGCTGCATCTCTTACCTGATGCAAAATGAGGTCCTCTTCAGGAAACAGCTCCTCACAAAACTCACAGGGCAGCATGGTATCTGTAAAATATTCATTTCATGAAAAAACAGAAAACAGAAGGATCTAAATTATTATAATCAGACTTGCTCTACCTGTCTGATCGTGGTCCTGGAGCACACCTGGACTTGTGTCTGTAGAGAAGTTTGTGTAGTTGTTGTTGGGTGGTGAGAGAGGGGAGTTTATGGAGGTGTTGGACGTCTTTCCGAACTTGTCGTCCCAGATGCCGCTCCACAGATTCCCCTCCACACCTCCAGCCCCTGACTCTCCGTCAGTCTGCAGGCTGAGGGCCAGCATGTAGTCCAGACCTGATGAATCCTCGTCCTCTGTGAGATCACTGTGAGGCCACGCACTGCTGCTGCTGCTGCTCAGGAAATCACTCTGCCCGAGCACTAGCAGGAGGAAATCAAGATTTAGTTATTTCAGAGAGCAGCAGCTGAGTTTTAGCCTGTTCACTGTGCACATAAAGTAATCAAAGGAAAAGACTAAGCTGACAGGTGTATGATTTTTTGTTTATTTCTTTATCTTCAGTGTACAGTTAAAGCAGGAGTCCAACTTTTTTGTTGTTTTCATGTCTTTCCTCTCTCCTGAGTCCATGACACTCCATTCTTTTGATTGCATGCAGTAACAAGGAAGAGACAGACAAAGGTCACCCACTGCTAAGAAGTTTAGCTCAAATGGCAGGAAATCATCAGTCATCAGATAAACTCTTCAGCAACTCTAAATGATCCTTAGTTCTTGTTGTGACTCATTTTTGTACCTCGTTATGTTACGATATCTTCAACAACCTTCATATTATCTTTAATTTCTAAACAGAGGCTTTATTTTATTGACCTACTTCTGCTGTGTTTTGTGCTAGAGATGTGACGTTCGTGAACGAGTCAAGTCTTTTGAACAGCTCTTAAGTGAACGATGAGAAGCGATTTGCAGTTGTAAGTGTCATTTGTGAGTTACATGCAAATTGCCTGCAAATTTAAGAATGACTTGCAAATGAATGGCTCACTCACAATTGTTCACTTAAAAGAGCTGTTCAAAAGACTCGACTCGTTCGCAAACTTCACTAAATCACCTCCCGAACCAACTTTAAAGGTTCCAATCCAAAGCAAAGCCCTCACAGAGATTTCCTTCTCACTAAATATGCTGACATAAAAAAATAAAAAGGGAACCATCTTAAAATTAAGGCTGCACTCACAAGAAAAAATAACCCTGTACCTTTTGTTTGTTTATGGAAAGAATATAGGATGCATATTAGATTTTTGCTGATATCTGTTATACCGACATTTTCAAAGCCATCACTGCCAAACTGATATGTTGTGTCAAGAGCACAAAGTCTCAACTTTACATAAATTGACCAATTGCTTTCATGGTTATGGTCTATTTGAGTTAGAAACAGATGTGAAGCCAGAAAAACAAGATTATATTCTTTAATAAATTAAACATTTGATTTATAAAAGTTGACATTGAGTGATGATGACTATTTTGGGATATTCATAGTTATTTGTATGGTGAAAACGTTATCTGTAAATATCAGCAGAGATTTTAATATCTGCCGATACTGATATTTGTCTGATAACGTGTGCATTCCGAGGAAGAACACATATGACATCTTTAAACTGAATAAGCTGTACTTTTAAGCTAGAAAAATAAACTCACAGTGGCTGAATGTATTTTGAGGGGCAGCATTCTTCCACTCTCCTGAGCTCTGAGACCCTCTGGAGGTGTTATAAACTTGAGGTCCAAACGGCCTGGTGAAAGCCTGCTGTTCTGCCGCGCTGACGTTGATATTCTTCGGGCCTCGGTCTTGTTCTCTCAGGAGGTTTCTGATGGAGTGGGCTTCAAACCACGGCCCCGGCAACTGCGGTTCTCCTGGACTGCGGCTGAGCCGAGAGTTGTTCCTCTCCTGCGGCGGTGTGAGGCTTCCACATAAGACCGGATGCACGGCTTGTTCCCTCAGCATGATGTTGCACTTGCAGTGCGGACAGAGCTCGGTCCGGGTGCCGCAGTAATCTTCATGTTCTTTGGATTGACTGAAAACAATTTCTAGTTCACAGTATTGGCACGGGACCAGCCGCTGAGAACATTCAGAGCCCTGGAACAGGCAACAATCATAGAGAAAGCTCTCAAAGACTTCATCGAGGTAGTTTGCAGCTGTTAACGGATGATTTAGTGTTTCTCTTAAATACCTGATGAACGTCAAAATGATTCTTCTCAATCTTCAAACCACACTTGCATGTAATCTGTAATGAAAGTGAAATCATTCTTAAATCCCACACTCCAGTCTCTCTTGAACATTCCTGTCTTAAAGGGATAAACCAACATTGTTTTTTGTTTTCATTTCTTGACTCTGACAAGCAGATAGACACCATTCTTTTGACTGTGCGTGCAGTAACAAGGGAGAGATGGGCAGAGCTCGCCCACTGCTAACTAGCTTAGCTCAGAAAATGGTACTCAATAGGTAGTGTTAGATAACGTAATACAACAAGGTAAAAAAAAAAGAGTCACAACAAGCACACGGGACCGTTAAGAGCAGCTGAAGAGTTTATCGGATTACTGTAGGCAGAGGCAGGCTAACGCTACCCATTAACTCCCAGTGTTTGAGCTAAGCTAATTAGCGGTGGGCTAGCTCTCTTGTTGCTGCACGCAGAGTCGAAAGAATAGAGTCTATCTGCTTGTCATGGACTCAGGATTAAGGCAAGACACAAAAACAAAAAAATTGTTGGCGTATCTCTTTAAGGTGCAGGACATCTTAGTAATCAAGTTGCCGCCCCATTCATGGATGCTATTGTTTCAGTATCTTGCACACACTGTTAGGGTTGTACCTGTGTGTGCTCCTGTTGTTTGTGCTCCTTCAGGTCTGACCGGGGCACTGGCTCCTGGCAAACATCACATAGAGCGATGTTCCTTCGACAGTGGATCTCATGGGTTGTAAAATTAGCCTCTGGGATGTCGTGTTTGCTGAAGAGAAGAGGAAAATGGTCCTGGTGTATAGAGGTTACGCACTGACGTCACAATCTGTGTGACAGACTGGCAGTTTCATTAAAAAATGAAAATGTGAATTAACATGTGGTCTTTTGGGTTTGTTTGCTTGTTTGTTGTTTTCTTCTTTTAAATGATAAGTAATGAACTGTAAAAAGGCATGTTGGCCTGCAGCTCTTATTAATTTGTATTAAAATGACTATATAAACTTTTGAGCCAACAGGTCAACAGGTGGCCAGGGGGCCACATAAGGCCCCCAAAAGCTTCCCATCTGGCCACCAGAAAATTTTCAAATTCTTAAAATATGAGGGAGAAAAATATGTTTTGGTTTTAGGGCATCTTTTTGTTAAATTCCTATAATGCAATCATTTTTTATCACAAACAAAAAAAATGCAGTTGAAACAGGGGAATTGGGGTGATAGATTAGGTTAGATTAGATTAGATAGAACTTTATTTATCCCTTTAGAAGACTCTCTCAGGGAAATTAAGATATAGACTATAGGGATAATATTCAGATTATAGGGAACTTCATGTTTTCTCTGACACCTGAAAGCAGGTATTTAACCGGCAGATTGAGTAAACTGAGAGTCAAAGCCAGTGATGGAGAACATGACAGCCCCAGTAAGAAGAAACCTGGTGTGTAAGGTTAAATTCTGTGTATGGTTTACTGAAATTTAGTGTCTTGATTTTACTTTAAAATAAAAATTGCAGAAGAGAGAAAGAGAAGGAAGTGAAGTTAAAGTTTAATCATTATCTGAAGGCATGTTCGCTCAGTGATGTAACACCATTTACTGTAACAACACGGCTTCACTTTCGTTATAAACCTGACGTCCCGGCTCCAAATGTTTCAACATCAGCCTACAAACACACTTAAATGATAATAACAAAAAACTTGAGACTCTTCTGCTGAATTAAAGTATCTGACAGCTAACTTCCCTCTAATTATTGTTGTAAATCTGTGTGTCTTGCAAAACAGTGGCTGGAAATCCACTCACTAGCAACAACTGTTGGCCAAAATTCATCCCCACTAAAAACCATTACTCACATTGAAAGTTAAAAACTACATGATGAAGTAAGATCAAAAAGAAAATGTTTTATCTGTGGGGTTTGCAAAATAACTAATCATGGGAAAAACAAAGAAAAGTTTACTAATCCCTGCATCTTGATGTGTATGGTATTGTATCCAAAGTGTGCTTTTACATCCTGACTGATGATTAACTTTCCAAAACTCACACTCACCAGTTTCCACAGAACTGTGTATTTTCATCTGCCATGATTTTCAGAGGCCTGTGGACAGAACACAACATTAATTAAGATCAAAAAAGTGACTTATCTGCAGTGATGGCAGTAACTGTAATCAATGTAACTGATTATATTTTCTAATGGTAATGATGACAATAGCAGTACAAACCCCAGTACCAATGACGCCGGGACTAAATGATTTTCAAATCCTTTCCAACCTTTATTTATTTGAAAACATGACCAAGACGAGTTATTTAATCCTCAAAGTGATAAACTGATTGTTTTGTCTTTGTTTGCAAATATTCCCTTATTTCAAATTTGACACCTGGAACACGTTCCAAAAAAGCTGGGACAGGGGCATGTTCACCACTGTTACATCACCTCTTAACAACACGCAATAAGTGTTTGTGAAATGAGGACACTAACTGTTGAAGGTTTGTAGGTGAATTCTTTCTCATTTTGGCCTGATGTTTGACTTCAGTTGCTTCACAGTCCGGCTCTCGGATGTTGTGCTTCATAATGCTCTACACATGTTCAGTGGAGACAGGTGTGGACTACAGCAGGTCAGTCTCGTACCTGCACTCTTTCCCTTTGAAGCCACGCTGTTGTAACTCGAGCAGAATGTGTCTTCATTGTCTCTGAAATAAGGAGGGATGTCTCTGAAAAAGATGGATGGCAGCATGTTGCTCCTAAACCTGCATGTACCTTTCAGCATTAATGGAGCCTAAACAGATGTGCAGGTTACCAATGCCATGGGCACTAACACCCCCCCATACCATCACAGATGCAGTCTTTTGACCTTTGCTCTAATAACAGTCTGGATGGTCCTTTTCCTCTTTAGCCTGGAGGACACCACATCCATGATGTCTAAAAACAGTCTGAAATGTGGACTCAGACCACAGCAGACTTTTCCACTTTGCCTCAGTCCATCTCTGATGAGCTCGGCCCAAAGAAGCCGGCGGTGTTTCTGGGTGTTGTTGATCTTTGGCTTTGTTTTTGCATGGTAGAGTTTGACTTTGACCTTGTAGATGTACAGATGAACTGTGTTAACTGACAATGGTTTTCTGAAGTGTTCCTGGGCCCACGTGGTGATATCCTTTACTGAATGATGCTGCTTTATAATGCAGTGCTGCCTGACGGAATGAAAGTCACAAGAATGCAAAGTTGACATTCAGCCTTGGTGCTTTCGTGATTTCTCTGGATTCTCTGAATCTTCTGATAATATTATGGACTGTAGGTCATGAAATCTCTAAATTCCTTTCAGCTGTAAATTGACAAATGTTCTTAAACTGTTGGACTTTGCTCACACAGTTGATCACAGAGTGTTAAACCTCACCCCATCCTTTCGGGGAACTTCCTTATATACTCAATCATGACAATCACCTGTTTCTAATAAACCTGTACACCTGTGAGATGTTCCAAACAGCCATTCCTCAACTTGCCCAGTCATTTGTTGCCCCTGTCCCATCTTTTTGGAACATTTTCCAGGAATGAAATTGAATAAAAATAATGAACTTTATTAGTTTGAACGTTAAATATCTTGTCTTTGTAGTGTATTCAGTTGAATATAAGTAGAAAAAGGATTAGCAGATAATTGTATTCTGGGTTAATTCGTGTCTTAGTGATGGTGTAACGATAGTAGTAGTAGTAATGATGATAATAGTAGTAGTAAAAGCCAGCCAGTAGCCATATTATATTACACATATTATTTTTTTTGTATTGTATTTTATTTTTAATATTATATATATATATATATATATATATATATATATAAAGAGAGAGAGAGAGAGAGATTTTATATCTGCTTATTGTTCTTAGTTTTTTACTTTTTGATATCCTGTGTTCTTTTATACCTCTGTACAATACAATGCTACTGGAACCTTGATTTCCCTGAAGGAGTCTTCTTAAGAGATAAATAAGGTTCTATCTAACCTAGTCTATTCTAATCTTAATAACGCATTTATGTGAGAAAACAGTGATTATACTCATTAAAGGTGATGTAGAGAGTAAAACTAACACTGTTATCAGACTGAATGACAGCTCCTTCGGTTTGCTCCCTTGTACCAGTATTAGCTCACCTTAGCTAACAGTGTGTATTCGGCCTGTTCGACTTAAAACCCCGTCAGTCTCCATCTACAGGCGTCTTCAACTAATAAAATAAAGTTAACAAGCTTTTATGTCGATAACAACACAGCTGGCTCATATTTAAACCCTCTTAGCAACCGCCGCACACATACCGTTAGCATCAGCTAACTTACTGTGGCTGCTTCTCTCGGAGCCTGGAGCTAACGTCACGGCAGGTCCGGGCTCCGGCTGCCCCACAGGAGTAGCTATCACCGCCGTGTCCGTGTGAATGTCCGTCAGACAGTCCCAGACAGAAGAACAGACGATGGAAACGAAACCAAGCAGAGGAAAGTGAACTAACTGATGAGTGAGAGCAATAAAAATGTTGTTTCCTTCTTGGCCTCTGCGTGAAGGGAGGAGATCTTTTCCCTGCTCAGTGTCTGTCCGGCGTTCAGCAGACTCATCCACTCACCAACTCGTTTATTTAAAAACATTTCGAGTACACAAAGTCAAAGGACAGCATCTCAACATAGCCTTTTATTAAATACATATTTTATAATACAGCCACAGTTGATTTTAATATATGATAGTAGGAGTGCTGACCGTTATCGCTCCCTGTCAGTCTACACTGAGGGCAAAGTGAACGCGGCTCTGTTCCAGCACGTGCGCTTTTAAAAATGTCCCGTGTGACACCACAGACTCTTCATTCCGATCCGACAGGAGGGACACATGAACCTAACACTACTACTGAACAAAAAACACTAATGCATCAAAGCCAGTGTTTTTACTAATCTTTGACATATCCAAGGGTGTGATAGCACATAAAAAATCTACAGCCTCCAATATTTTTTATATTGAAAATCTGTCATTTGTGTTTTTTTTCCCCACCAAATTAGGGGGGAAAATGGAATTAAAAGGGTTAAAATCCATTTTAAAAAAAAGTTAAGTGCTAGTTTTGATCGAGCTTGATGAAGAGATTTGAAAAAAAAAAAACATATTTGATTTGTTTTTACAGCAGCCAAAGTTGGTGGCTGTTATCAGCAAAAACAGGACAAAAAGGTCGTAAGTTCATCAACAGTTTATTTTTGACCTTTTAAATGTTTAAAATCACATTTTCAAAATGTATGTAGAATTAAGGTTCATCACCAAAAATGAGTTCACTCTCTCAGAGTGAAAGTTATTGTTAAATAAGCCATACATATTACCCCCTAGTGGCTGCATACAAACACAAGAGTAAATGCACCCCCTTTACTTTCAGCCTTGGGAAGCAAGAAGTGCTAAATGCTAACTCACTTCTCTATTTTTGGACTTCACTTTATATATACGACTTTTTATGGTTAACAGAAGATCAATAAACTTAGAAATCATCTCTTACATTTTGACATTCCAGTTTCAGATTCGCTGGGCTGCAGTTTTGATGCTGAAATAAAAAATAAAGATAGACACACATTTGTCCTTTCAGATTTTATTGAATATTTGATCAATCAATACTGTCATCTCAGACCTTTTCAATTTGTAAGGCACACTTTGATTTGTTCAGATAAACACTGGTCGTATTTACAGCAAATGTGGGGTCGCACCACAAACATCCTGACCCAATGATTGGACCTTTAATATTAATTTATAAAACATTTAATTCATTTTGTCCTCAATTGAAAAAGGCTTAGTCTATTATTTTTATACAATTTATTATGAAATGTGTAAAAACCAATGCAATATAAAAATATGTTTCTACTTTGAAAGAAAGGACATCTTCTATATTCAAATAAAACTCTAAAATAGCTCAGCTTTGCAAAATATACTGATATCCCTAGAGAGTATTAACTTAGTTTTCTAGCTTTCCTTTTATAAGCAAGGAGAGGGTCTAGGAGTGGATAAATCAAAGTTTAAGTGGATCAAAAACTGATCAGGGTATTGGTGATGCACCGAGGTTTCTAACAGCTCCTAATCTGTTCCATGATTGTCCGGTATGAATGGAGGTCCAACAGGTTTTAGACAGCTCCCTCGCTTAAAGGTGAAAAATAAAACATTCATCGGAAAAGCTGACTGTTAATTCAGAAATGGATGGCGGCACAAACAGCCCTGCTGTTGTAGCCCGAGTTCAGGACAGGCAGTGACGAGATAAGCAGAGACAGACGTGGAGGGACTGCAGATAACTCAGGTTACTTATCATGCAGCAATGCAACAGTCAATAATCTGTTCTGTATGGTGGCTCCGAAGAGCAAAACACAACAAGAAGTCAGGACAAACAACAACATCACAAAAGTACAAGGATGAAGGAAAAACACAACTACAAATAAGTGAATTCAGTCTCAGAAAAGGCTAAACAACAATTTAAAAAACACAAAATTACAAATATAATGCAGCAATTGCTTTTGTTTTTCATTTTTGCAGTTTTGATTTTCTTATAAGTTGTTCCATTTTATTCATAGCCAAGTATTTTTATTGTAAGTAGTCTCCTGATTTGTTATTACATTTTTTATTTATTTATTTTTTCATTTGTTGCTGTTTATTTACTTTTTATTTTGAATTGTGTTTTTTAATTGTTCCTTTCATTATTTATTGTTGTATTTTTTTATTTGTGGCTGTATTTTCCTATAAGTTGTACCTTTTTATTCTTTGTTGCATTTTTTTTTTCTAGTAGTATTTCAGTAGGAGCAATTATTTATCAATTGTTCCTTCATTTTTTTGCTGCATGCTTTTTGTTTTTCCACAATATTTTTAATTTGAATTTTGTTTTTTAATTGTTACTTTCATTGTGTATTTTTGTATATTTTCATTTTTTATTTTCCATAAGTTGGTCCTTTTATTCGTTGCCACATATTTTTTATTTCTAGTAGTTTAGTAGTAGTAGAAGCAATTGTTTCTACATTTGTTGCAGTATGCTTTTTGTTTTTCAAATTATTCATTATTTTGAAAAGTGTTGAATTTTCCCTTTATTTATTGTTTTATTCTTTTATTTGTTGGTGTTTATTGGTTACTGTTCTTAAATTTGCAGTTGTGATCTGTTATTGTGTTTTAGGAGGGATTATTAAGTGAAAAACTAAGTACCCACAGCTAAACATGTGCATTCAAATATCCAGTCCCATGTAAGTCTGCACCACAGGAATGACCTGAAATGACTTTGAGACGAAAGATTCACAAAAGGCTACTTCTAGATGATTTTATGATTATTTATACTAAAAAGCTTTGTTGAACAGGGATGTAGCAACAAATCACAAAACAATAAAACAGCTCATTTTAAGCTCCAAATGACACTTTTTTTAGACTCCAGTGCTGCATGCTAGCCTGTCGTGAGATTTATGCTTGCTTCCAGTTTTGCTTTGTTTTGCCCCTCGCAAAC